>JAGDQP010011909.1:41669-51693 GCA_022664845.1 Lepisma saccharinum
AATATTCGGTCAAGAATTTGTTTTCGTTTTTCTGATATAGATTGACTTAACATAAATTCGATCAAGAATTTGTTTTCGTTTTTCTGATATAGATTGACTGGGAATAATATTCGGTTAAGGATTTGATTTCGTTGTTCAAATATAACTTTATTTGCATTAATATACGGTCAAAAACTTGGTTTCGTTCTAATATAGATTGACTTATAAATATTTGGTCAAGAATTTCGTTTCGATGTTGAAAACAGATTGATTGACTCGCATTAATAATCGGTCCCTTCTTTTGATAAGTTCTAAAGCTGTGTTAAATTAATTGAAAATAAATGTAAATGAAATCTACATTAAATAGATCGTCATCATTATAAAGAACTAAAATGTAATATTCTAATTTAATTCAAACTATACGAGTATAAATATTTTGCAAGAGATTTGTTGTAATGTGAAAGTTTGTTTCTTGTTTCTACTCTGGAAATATTCTGAGGAATACATTTGGTTTCACCATTTCTATAAATCTTATTCCGTATATTTCATTTTCAGATTGGGTCACCAAAATCGAATTATAAAATATGTATGCATGAAGATAAAAACGAACGATCAGAACCTAATAACCTTTTTACTTCTTTATCTTATGTGGCTTTCTTTAAGTGCCTTCGAGTATATCACCATTTGTTTTCATACATATTCGGACCTACAGGGATTCTTTCCTTCTTGAACTTTCTTCTTAATTCTAGGTTGGTTTACTGACACTCTTTACATGCTCTCAGCCAACCCTTTTAGTAATAACCTCAATAATTTAGTAATGAGATAAGTATTCCGATAAGTTCAAAACAAAGTAAAACACACAAGATTTTACACGATAAAAATTGTAGTTCAGTTGAAGTGCAGATAAACCATAGACAGGGCTGTAGTCGAGTGTATACGCAGATATGCACCGTACAGCCTCTGATTAACCTGACACATTAGCGTATACCTTCTGCAAAGACGCGTAAACCATCTACTTCCGTCTCGTTTATTTATTATATATCCCAATTCCCCCATTGAGATTATTACAGTCACACCTTTTGGTTCCACCTGATTGGAAACAAAATCTTGAGAAGGGGAAGAGGCAGGAGCCGAAAGTTTCCAGACCGCTGACCAGATAAAGCAAAATTCTGTTGTAGCCCATTTTACTGCTCATTTTCATATCTCCTTCATACAGTGGACCAGGCCAAAAAATGAAACCGAAATCTACCAGTGACGCGCGTCAGCATTTTGTCGCAATCTGTTGACTATCATAATTTTGTAGAAATACGCATATATAGTGTACTCTCAATTTGAGCAGAACTTTTGTTAGATTAGGACTTCTCTTAGTGCAGCTCTTGAGTAATGTAATAGCGGAAGAATTAAATACGATATGATTCAAAGACAAAGGATTTAAACAAACGGGAAGTCTGTGCTCGATTTGTTCCTCACGCCTTAAATGAGGACCAAGAAATTGCTCGCTGTTCGTGAATTTTTGGCGCAAAAACAAGTCTGTGTGCTTCAACATCTTCCATATTCGCCTGATCTATCCCTATGTGGCTATTTTCTCTTCCCGAAACTCAAACTTGTCATGAAAGGAATGATTTATGACAATGTTACACAAGTCCAAGAAGCCGTGACGAGGGTCATTGAGGCGATTCCGAAAAATGACACAAAAAATCTATGCTAGCATTGGTTAAAGGTGCCCTGCGGTGTATTGATGCGGAAGGGATGTATTTTGAATAAAAAGAAATAATTTTGGCAAAATAACTATATATTTTTTTAATTTAAAATGTTACGTTATTTTTCCGACATACTGTGTATAATTTCATTGTTATTGCCTCACTGGAATATCAAAGCATTCTGAGTTTGTTTGTGTAGAGATGAAATTATGTCATTCCTAGCCTATATTTAATAAAACATGAATTAATATTTAATGAGAAATATGTCTCAGTTTGGATTCATAAGCTAAAAGATTCATGGCGTATACCCTGTGAAAATTCTGGCGTTACAGCACTAACCATAGATAGAATAATTTCACTGTTTCATTCAGTTCTCTACACAATTATGTTAATAATACGCAGATAATTGCCTTCCTTAAAATTTCAATTGAGTGTCATCTATTGCTGTTATCGGAAGTTATCTTGGAAAAGCAACGTGGGATTTCTTATATGTTATTGAAAATTCTCAGTCTTCAGTTCCAGTGTGATTTACGTACATGAGCAGAACTCAGTAAATTCGTAACC
This sequence comes from Lepisma saccharinum, assembly GCA_022664845.1. Lineage (NCBI taxonomy): Eukaryota > Metazoa > Arthropoda > Insecta > Zygentoma > Lepismatidae > Lepisma > Lepisma saccharinum. The sequence continues at coordinate 43,913 of JAGDQP010011909.1, forward strand.
GTACTTAAGGTAAACGAAAAACTTAGAATATAATTATCTTCAGAGTTCAAACAATGCATTTCTGACCTCTTATACAGTTATATTCTGGTGTTTATTTATTGCTGTCAACTTGGACAAGTCGGTCGGACGATCGGCTTCTAACTTCGAGTCTTGCTTGGGGCTTCCTTTTAATCTCAGTACCCCTGAAAATTCATTGATATCTATTTTTCATGAGTCAAGTTACTGGAAATGTCCATGCAGTTAGGTTATATCCCCCTCCCCTACACAAAATCTCCATTTGCAATAAAATGATGGCCTACACATACTGTATATTGCATTAAAATCGGACGAAAAAATTAAACTTATTTTGATTAGTTGATAACTTAGATTTTGAAATTCAAAATTTTCTGGCTTCACAATCGAACTCAGAAACATTCAAACTTTTAAATATGAAGTTTAACGAAAATACGATGATTTTTCAAAATTTAAGTGGTTTCGGCTGCAGCCATCTTGAATTTCTGATTTCAAACTGCTTGACCTCAGAACAGCGTCCCTCGGCACCAACAGTTATTAAATTCCATCTATATCACATTATTCTTCAAATATAACTATTGTAGAAAGCCTTGCATTTCTAAACACAAATGTTTCGCCATCAGAACAAAAATGTAGAGTCCTTCGACATTTCCAGGTATGAAATTCTACGGAAACCAAACGCTTTTAGAAATAAGCAGTGTTCGGGAATCGCCATTTTGGATTTCTGACATCAAAATTTTAGAGTTCAGAATTAAATGCTTAACCTTTCGTAGCTCCTAGAGATGAAATTTCATGAACTTTGCCGGGATTTTAAAATTAAGCAGCTGTTGGATTTCTGGATTCTTCTACCCTCCTTGATTTCGGAACTCATCATTTCTGAATTTCGAAATTGAACTCAAAATTTCTCTGATTGATTTGAATTGAATTATGTTCTTTGAGCGACATTGGCTCAGACCAAGCTTCTAGATATGATATTTGATGTTAATAATACCCGGCAATGAGATTATATAGAAACCTACCCTGAGTTTTTTAGGAAAATCTACAGCCTGTACAAAAAATAGCTGCCCATATCAACTGTAATGTACCGAGATAGAGGCTGGAATATTAGTCGAAGTGTACAAAAAGTGTATTTTTTAAGATTCAATCAACATAATTCCCTTCTACTTCACTTTCGTCCTGGAATGAAACACCTCCGCGTTGTAATATCACCTCCCACACCGCAGCACTTTTGCCATGGACGTATTTAGGGATCTGGAGCCCCCGGTATTCAGATTCTTCTGTGATGTTTTGTATATTACCTCTCTATAGACCGTAAATTCTCCTAGAAAAATTTCAGAGTAGATTTCGATATGATCTCATTGACGGTCTCCTTGTAAGGGTCAGTTCTACAATCGACTGCTAAACTGCTAGTCAGCGCTTAGTTAAGGCCAAGTCTGATTTTGGCCAATGAGAGTACGCAAAATCAGAGTTGGCCTCAACTTAGCGCTCACTAGAAGATTAGCGGTCGATTGTAGAACTGACCCTAAGTCAACTTCGGCTACCAAGAACTGAGATTTGAGAGTTCAAGCCGTAACTGCATATTTGGGAACTCAAAGTTTCAGTTTAGGATTAAACTTTGCTCCCTTCCGAACTCTCAAATATAAAATTTGATTAAATTCCTACAATTTTGAAATTTAAGCTGCTTTCGCCTGCTGCGATCTTGAATTTCATAACTCAAAAGTTTTGATGTTCGAATAGAAAGTTGTGCTTTCCACAAGACCCACATATGAAATTTGACGAAAATCAGACGATTTTTCAAAATATTCATTTTCAGCAGCCGCTAACTTGGATGTTGGACTTCAAGCTGTCATTTAAGATTGATGATGTCAAAATTATACGCCTTATAATTGTACTTATCACGTTTCAGAGCCATCAGATACAAGCTTTCACGAAAATCAGAATAGTCTTTCTTGTTGCCATTTGAATTTCGGATTTCGACTCACAACCGCATACTTGGGACTTGACGCCCTTCGTAGCCTCCAGATCCGAAATTTCGCTAAGTTTTAACGCTTTTGATATTTTAAACAGTTTTTCGTTCGCCGTCATCTTGGATTTCACTGCTCAAAATGTTTTACCTGAAAATCGAACTCTGCGTCCTTCGGAAGCTCTCTATATATGAAATGTCACTCAAATTGGATTCTTCATATTTAAATAATTTTATTCTTAATCTTTGGATTAGTAGTTAACTCGCACCGTTCTCTCAAATGTCAAAACTCATGACATAAACATGACACAAGCATGAGATTCTCAAAAGTCGGTTGAACAGCAGGACTTGCTTAAAAAGTAACGTCAGTACTTTGTTGATCCATCCCATTCCCAATTACTAACTTGGTTCACACCTAACTAAGTTTGTGGTCAATTTCATTTTTACTGATTCAATTTTCATAGAATATATTGAAAACTGTTAGAAATAAAGAAAAACCTTGCCCCTATCTTTCGAAATATGTATTTAGTATATTTTATTTTGATACTAACATTTTGAGTTTGCTCCTAAAATAACGAAGATATGATGAATTTCCATATTTTTATGTGAAAAAAATTGAACACGTTAAAATTATAGTTCTCGTTTTCCTCATCTTAAATATGAGGATCACCCAGAGAGTAAATCCCATTTGCGAATAAAACCTAGCTTCAGTACTGCGATTACAATGTTCTGAAAGCGAAGCTACGGCGCCGAGTCTGTTGGTTGTTTGGTAAGATCCGAATATCATTTGTAAACATTCGAACAGCATTTAAGTATCTTCGTGTGTGTTTACAATGTTTAAAAGGAAATGGAGAAGCCCGCCAGATGGGAAACGGCTTGTAAGCTGTTTCTTAAATGCGAGAAACATGAAACCTTCTGAAGTTTATCGTCAACTTTATGAGTTATGTGTACATAGGTATGCATGAAGAAGATAGGTGTTGACATTTTTTAATGAATGGGCATGTTGATCCGCAGAGCGCTTGACGAATGTGGTGAGTGAAGACTTGGTGCGTGCCGTTGAAGAGAAAATTAGGCAGAATAAATGACTCACCATGACGTCACTTCCCCCGCATTCTGCACGACTTTCATTGTCATTTCTTTACGATATTGGGTCTAATAAAACTTCAGTTTCAGTATCGCACACGTCATCATTTTACGATGCAGGAATACAAAAACTAGTCCCCCGACCAAAAATGGTGGAAACTATATGCAAAAGTAGTGTATGTGCATCGAGTGACAATAAATTATTTGTAAATCCATTCTTGTGGTATTTTTAGTCTATACGAACTTACCTTTTGAGTATTCCTCGAATATTAGTTATCGAGAAATACCTGTTGACTTACCATATGATTTCCGAGTAGAGGATTAGATTAAGAAGACAACTAATGCTGTGTAGGAAAGGTGGAGTGATGAGGTAAACAAAATGTCTGTAACAAATGGTATCATATATTGATTTATTCACTCGCATTATCTTGGATTTATATTCAAATCTATTTTCTGGATCCCGCGCAACGTTTATAGAACTAAACAGGTTACCTCAGGCGTGATGACGTCATTGTAGTTTTACAAAGATATTAGAATTATAGGATAGGCTAACATTAAAAACCTTGAATCTCAACATCCCAAACATCAGTCCGCTATCTTGGTGTGCACGCACAACCAGAATTTAGGAGAGTAGCCAAGATAAAATGAAAGTTAATTAGATGGACTTACGTTTTTACGTTAGTTTTTAACTCCAACAAATTAACATGTAATTGGGCGCATGCTTCCCTTACTTCCAGGGATTAGCTGATCACTTTTAGTTTAGTCTTTACACTCTCCTAAATTCTGTTTGTACCAGGGTTGCCACCTGTCCCGATCCTGTCAGGACCGTCCCGGTATTTGACCCGTTGTCCCGCGTCCCGATTCAATGTTCGTCGAGACGCAGATGGTCCCGATTTTCACCGTTTAGAGTAGAAGCATAGAGAATATTTTACTATTTTATATTTTTAATTGTACATGCATAAAATTACACTTATTACAAGTTGTTTTCCTATGAGACATACAAATATGTTTGGAGTTTTTACAGACCTTTTTCTTTAGTTCACAATGGTTCGTGGTGTCCTCAAATCTTCCACCGTTAATTTAACTCATTTCCCGACGTCATACAGTGATGAAAGTTTGCATAGCGACGTAGGTCGGGTGACAATACAATATTCCATTGTTACTTTCATAGATATATATATATATATATATATATATATATATTAGCTTGAGAGTTATTTCGAAACATTAGCTCGAGAAAAAGTATCCGGACACCGAAATAACTCGAAAAACCAATATAACACTTTTTTAAAGACATGCTTTTCTTAAATAATTCGTACAAAAAAGTAAAACATAATTTTGTTTTTGCATGGGGGTGCACCGATTAAAGAATTTATAAAGTTACTGTATATGAGAGCACGCCCCAAGATTTTCTTTTTAGTCACGCATAAACAAAGTTATTTTTAGGTAGATTTCGAAGAAAATATACCTAAAGAAAAAAGAGAGCAAAATCTCAGAAGAAACTAAGCTCTTGATGAAGAAAAGAAGGGAAATGAAAGAAGAGGAAAATTGCATAAAGAGGATTGAGTACATAGAACTAAATAAAACCGTAAGAAAGAAAATAAGAGAGGATGTACGAAGATATAACGAAAATCTTGTTAAAAATACAATCGAGGAAAACAAGAGCCTGAAGAAAGCCAAACAGCAGCTCATGATAGGGGAAAAGCAAATAATTGCAGTTAAGAGACCAGACGGGACCGTAACACGAAATAAGGAAGAAATTTATTTAAACATATTTCAAAATTTCTACACAGAATTGTACTACTCCGAGGAAGAGCTAGGAAATGAAGATTCAGAAGAAATTGATGTTGATGTCCCAGATGTAATGAAAGAAGAAGTGGATAAAGTACTTCGAGGGATGAAGAACGGAAAATCACCAGGAGAAGATGGACTCACAGCAGAGATGTTTAAATGGGGAGGTGAAAAGATGAAAGAGGAAGTTGCTAAATTATTCTCGATGTGCTTGAGGAAGAGAGAAATACCCAGAAGTTGGAACAATGCCGTTATCATTTTGTTGTACAAGAAAGGGGACAAAGAACGCGTAGAAAACTACAGACCAATTAGTTTACTGTCAGTCCTATACAAAATGTTCACCAAAGTTATTTTGAATCGTATTGAACGAGACTTGGATTTTAATCAGGGAAGGGAACAAGCCGGATTTCGTCGTGGATTTAGCACAATGGACCACATACAAACATTGAATGAAGTTATGGAAAGGACTAATGAATATGAACTTCCACTATGTTTGGGATTCATAGATTTTGAAAAGGCTTTCGATTCGGTCTCCTTGTCAGCAGTACTTAAATCACTTGAACAACCAGGAAAGTATCCGACCGACTGGAACCTACACCGGAAGATTTGCGTACTTACATACTCATCCTCATGAAACGCTGGGCTCGAAGAAAATGGCAACAGACCAGAAACCCCCAATTCAAAACCATTTGGAATAATCTCAAAAAACGGATACGCAAGACTCCAGCGACAAGTCTCCCATTTCTGGTCCAATAAATTTCAGACACTTACTCAGCCAAATCACGAGTTCTGGGCACTCACTAAATCGCTGACAAAATTGGATGGAACTAAATCAAACAAACCGCTTCACGGAACTAGAGGCCTAGTATACAATAATTTAGATAAAGCTGAAGTTTTTGCCGACCAACTACAAATTCAATTTAGCTTAAATCCTGAACCATACGACGAAGATACCATACACCTGGTCCATCAACATCTAAATAATTTACAATTAAATTTACCATTCGATCCTGCATCTCTAATTACTCCTCGAGAGGTTCAACGTACAATTCGGAAAATGCGTGGAAGAAGTGCTGCGGGTCCAGATAAAATCTCTGCAATGGCGCTTAAACGCATTCCAAGAAAGATGCTATTCCTATTGAATTCCTATTAATACAATGTTTCAGCAGAGCCATTTTCCACCACAATGGAAAATAGCTAAGGTCATTATGATCCCCAAAGTGGGTAAAGATCCTTTATATCCACAAAATCACCGCCCCATCAGTCTTCTGTCTGTTATCAGCAAATTATTTGAACGCCTTCTCAAAACTCGTTTATATAACTTTGTTCAGGATCACAATCTTTTCCCATCACATCAGTTTGGGTTCAGACCTCAGTTTGACACTGTTGCTCAACTTGTCCGCACTGTGGAAGAGATCACACTTCAATTTAACAGACGTAGTCACACCTTTGGCATTTTTCTGGATACCTCCAAGGCATTTGACAAGGTGTGGCACCAAGGTCTCTTATATAAATTACACATACAGGGATTTCAGCACCAATATATTCGGATAATTAAGTCATATCTACATCGCCGATCTTTCTTCGTCTCCCATCAAGGTAGCCAATCTCAAGAATACCCAATTGAATCAGGAGTACCACAAGGATCTGTTCTGGCGCCCATTCTTTACAATTTATATACTGCAGATGTACCTATGCATCCACACACCAAAATAGCTACTTTTGCCGATGACATAGCTATCTTTGCATCCTCACATCACATAGACTTTGCCTTACGCTACGCTCAAGAGCAGCTAAATTTAATGGAGACTTGGTCTACTAAATGGCTACTAAAAACCAATCCGGATAAAACTACTGTGGTACATTTCACAAAACGACGTGGTAACCCGCAGCATCAACTTACTCTGTTTGGTACTCAACTCCCATACAGTCCAAGTGCAACCTACCTAGGAGTCGAACTTGATCGTCGACTCACCTTTCGTCAACACATTCAAAACACAGCCAGCAAATCCACAAGACGCACGTGTTCACTATATCCGATACTCAATAATAAGAATGGACTTTCCATGAAATCTAGACTACATGTCTACAACATGATGATTCGACCGAAACTAACTTATGCAGCACCAGCATTGCAGCATTCTGCAAAATCAACTCAAATACAACTTCAGAGAGTACAAAACAGAGCTGCTCGAATGATCACAGGACATCCACGTGACACATCAATAGTACAGTTACACGAAGATCTGGATATTCCTCTTCTGAAAGATGTTATCGCCTCACATTGCCGATCCTTCTGGCACAGAATGTCACAATCGCCACATGCTATCCTACAAAACTTAGGCACTGTTCAACCTCCAAGATTAACCCACAAAATGCCACATCCTACATAACCCAACTCATATACAAAAAATTTTCTTGAAGCCCAACAACTAGCCTGACTGCCGATTATTTAACATCTTGCCTCGCTGACCATTGATTCTTTTTAGAGTTGCGACAGTTGCACTCTATTAAAACGAATACGTAATTTCATTCCCGCCATTTCAACTCAAATAGAAGGCATGGGCTCACGCCCGGAACTTCATTCATTCATACGCCACATTTTTCCTTCCTTCCTTCGCATCGAAAGTGCATACATCAAGTTACTGCGAAACATTTACTCGACTGCCACTTCTGTCATTAGGCTGCATGAAGACAGTGAAAAATTTAAAGTTGGAAAAGGGGTAAGGCAAGGAGATTCAATTTCTCCGAAACTGTTTTGTGCGGTCCTGGAGAGAGTGTTCCAGAATTTAAACTGGGATGAAGTTGGAATTAAAATTAATGGCGAATATCTTCATCATTTACGGTTCGCTGATGATATAGTCCTGTTTGCTTCAAGTGCAGAAGAACTACAAACCAGAATGGAAGAACTGAGTAACGAGAGTTCGAAAAT
>JAGDQP010011910.1:0-49481 GCA_022664845.1 Lepisma saccharinum
TTTTTTTTTTTTTTTTTTTTGGTCATTAAAAGTTGAGCATTGGTGCCAAATATGGCCGCCCTAAAACAATATTTAACCGGGCCCCTGGACCCCTAAAGGGCCTAATCGTTTTTTTTTTTTTTGCGAAACAAGGAATAAAAATATTATGGGGTACGAGTAGTTATGAAAAGTTGTGCTGGAGATGGTACGAAATTTAGCCGTATTGAATGTGGCCCTTCTTGGCCATCAAGCGTTTTTGACTGTTTCCAAACAAAATTGTCAAGTTTGGAAGTGATCAGATTTCAAGCTGACCTCCCATTTTCAATATGACTGACGATGGCAACCTAAAAAGATCAGTATTATCGCTATAATTCTAAAACCGCTACAAATTCACGTTTTAGATCACTTATCAGATTTACTCATCATAAAATTTACTTCAATTTGATATATTCATCAAGTTGTTATATTTCGTTCCAGAAATATTAACGAAAACGTGCCTTCTTCACTCTTAATAATATGCTGACATATCTGAAAGAACTAAAAAAACAACAAAAAAAAACAAAACATTTTATTAAATAAACTTACGATTTTAGCCACAACTCATTTCTCTATTCAGCAGATTTATTTTATTGTATAAAACAATGTTCAAACAATGTTAATCGTAAAGATAGTCTAGAAAAACGAGATTTTAATTAACTTTTTTATTTATATATATTTCTGGTGATTGATTTTTTTTAAATTTAGTACATTAATACAATATGATAAGATATGAACTGAAATACAAACCTAGACAAATGAATAAATGAAATATAGACATAGGTAGAATGGTGATATATTTGACATTTATTCTTCCCAAATAAGCTGCACAGCTGTATTTTGAAATTTATCTGTTAATTCATCATGAATTTTCCTGTCTCATCGATGTTTGTATCCAGATTTCCCGTAGACGCAATAACCAAAGTATCCATGATTATTTCCATGCCATCTATAAGTTGACCACACGCCATTCGGGGATTTGCGGTGGGGAATTAAGTCAGATGGACGAGATAATTGTTTGGAAAGGAAGGGTAAAATGTTGCTAGTTTAATCTTCGAGAAATCCGAATGAACAAATATCTAACTGCTTAAAAATATGTTTGAAGCAATATCAAAATTTTGGGCTGATCTGTGTATCTCAGAATATGGTAGTGAAAGCAGTGAGATGTGTTTGCGAGCAAGGCTGAGTATACTGCAGCTGTTGGTCACTCACTCATGGAATTCCAAAATCTTCTCCTATCCAAAACCTTCTGTCTGTTATCTCAACGAACGCAACTCAAAATTTTCTATATACTTTATTGCTTTTTATGAAACTCTACATTTATGTAGATGTTATGGAGGTTTCTGAAACCCAGGTTTGGCAGTTAGTTAGTGTTCATGCTGCTGCTTTGAAATTGAATTGAATTTATTTAAGGGCTTTTGATATCTTTCGATTAATTGGAACCATTTGCTGGTGATTTCACTGTCTGTGAAGGCTACACGAATGCACGTGGCTGGCTGGGCCGGGTAACGTTTCGTCCAAAGATATTTAATCCATAGACATTTCCAACAGATTTTTCGTCCACAAGACATTTCGTCCAACGGATTTTTCGTCCACAAGACATCTCGTCCAATCGACATTTCGTCCAACAGATTTTTCGTCCAATCGACATTTCGTCCAAAGGATTTTTCGTCCAATCCATCCATATACTATTAGCCCCATGGTCACTCACTGATCATCAAAATTCACAGGCCAAACTACTGGAGCTACAAACACCAAATTTGGTATGAAGGTAGGACCATGAGGAGGTAAAGGGAAAAATCCGAAATTTTGGAAAAGTCTCCATCTTGGATCCAAAATGGCCGCCAAACCCATTGTTGTATAGAATAGGGAGACTAAACGGCTAGGGCTATTGAATTGAAATTTGGTATCAAGGTACATTATCGCCAGCAGGCTAAGAAAGTATTTTCAAATTTTGTAAAAGTCGCCATCTTGGATCCAAAATGGCCGCTATACTTTATTGTTGTATAGAATAGAGAACTGAAACTACTGGGGCTATTCAAATGAAATTTGGTATAAGGGTACATTATCAATTGTAGGTTAATATAATATTTGATACTTTACCTAAAGACGCCATCTTGGATTCAAAATGGCGGACTTAAAATTTCATTTTCCACAATCTTTGAAGTAGAAGCACAAAATTTAGTATAAAGGTGTATCATAACTAGTAGTTTATAAAAATAATAAAATGTTTTGGGAAAGTCGCCATCTTTGATTCAAAATGGCCGCACAAATATCATTTTTGACACCGTTTGAACTAAACAAATGAAATTTTATTCTTAGTTGTGTCTTTACGTGTAAGTCACGACAGTATAATAACACATTAAAAAAATCGCCCTCTTTAATGCAAAATGACCGTCCTAAAACACATTTTCTAAATCACTAAGTCTAGACAAACGAAACTTGGTATGAAGGTGTACCATGATGGGTAGGTCACAAAAATAGTGAAGAAGAACAAATGGGGCCACAGCCCCGCACCCAGTGGGTGCTATATTTGTAGCATGGAGTCTGCCAGAGAGTCTCTGTTTACGATAAAGGGGGGCGCAGCCCCCCCAGCGAAGCAAAGCGAGTCTATGTACTCTATAGCCCCATGAACACTCACTCACTCACTCACTGACTGACTCATCCATATAAATTCACAGGCCAAACTAGTGGAGCTACAAACACCAAGTTTGGTATGAAAGTGTAGGACCATGAGTAGGTAAAGTGAAGAATCCGACATTTTCGAAAAGTCGCCATCTTGGATCCAAAATGGCCGCTTAACCCATTGTTGTATAGAATAGAGAGAATAAACGGCTGGGGCTATAGAATTGAAATTTGCAACGAAAGTACATTATTGCTAGTAGGTCACAGAAATATTTCCAAATTTTTTTAAAGTCGCCATCTTGGATCCAAAATGGCCGCCAAACCCATTGTTATGTAGAGTATTGAGCCTAAATGATTGGGACTACTGAAATGAAATTTGGTATGGTGGTACATTATCAATAGTAGGTTAATATAACACAATTTACCCAAATACGCCATCTTGGATCCAAAATGGCGGACCTTATAAATGCATTTCCCACACCGTTTGAGCTAGAGATATGAAATTTGGGATGAATGTGTATCATAACTATTAGTTTAGGAAAATAATTCAAATTTTTGGGAAAGTCGCCATCTTGGATTCAAAATGGCCACCCAAATATTAATTCTTAACACCGTTTGAGCAAGGTAATAGAAATTTTACATAAATTTTACCTTCACAATATAATAAATTTAAAAAAGTCGCCATCTTTAATCCAAAATGGCCGAGATCTAGTGTCATCTACCGAGAACTTTGAAAGTCTTCCCGCAGCTGAATAACAGATAGCGGTAGATGAACACAAATATTACAAGTTGGTTTTTGGTATAGCTTACAATTTATATAAGTGACCCCTTTCCTGCCATTCTTTTATTCATTATAGATGTACTTCGTTCGTTCGTTTTTAACCCTAGAAAAGTAGGATTCTCGGCATGTAAGGTAAAGTCTATTACGAAGGGTAAATCATGGTATTGTAATGCCCATTTATTATTATATTATTTTAGGTACATTTTATTTGTTCGTTTGGAACAATCTACTTCCTGCCATTACAAAATAATTTTATTTGACTAAATAAATAATACGAGTATACAAGTGGAGTTAAAAGCTTATATATTTCAGAGCTTCTGTACAAACATTTTTCAATTAAAACTTACTCCTTGCCTACAATTTTGTAGAAGAAGAAAGTATACTCAATACGAGAGTGGCGAAGTTCCACTCTGGCAGTTGGGTGCAGTCGGGACAAATCGTCTTCTGGTGCTCTCCACATATTGCCTTTCCATATTGGCAGTGAGTGGTGGTCATCCTCTTTTTCTTTACATCACAAAAAGCATAGTATTTTGTTGCTCCTCTTTGGTTACAAATTGGTGCCTCCTGTAGTCTCCCACGACCTTTTCAACTGTCATCCTTAAGTTTTGACTCAGTGTTCTTTCCCTTAGTCTTGCCTCTTGCCACGATTTTCTTAACTGTTTGTGTAGGTCTATGCAAAAGTCTTGCTTTACATTGGTTTGGAATTCACTACATTCATCCTGAAATTATTGTGAAGATAAATTACACACCCATTCACCAGACTGATGTTCATCATGTTAGAAAAGGAACAGAGTGGCTATGTTTTTGTTTTACGACCACAGTTTATGTGTTGACAGATTTGGTCCATGATGTCAACAGCACCTTTTGATACATTATATGTCATTATTATCTCCGGCTTTGCTGTGCTATAATTCAGCGTGGCGTCATCATTCATTGTGCTCAATAAGCACACCATCTGCTTCCAGTTTGGTTTGTGGGAGACTGCTGTCAGGTCTTTGTCAAACAGAAACATTGAAGATCCTCTTTGCCGATTCTGAAATTTCTTATCAGTAAATTTGCTTGGAAATTCTGATTTATTTATCTTCACAGTTGCAATTACTGTGAGGTTGTTTGGGAGAGGTTCTTTGAGCATTGAAACGCTAGAGAACCAATTGTCCATGGTGATGTTCCTGTTTGAATGATCAATGGTTTTTATCAGCTCGTTCACAAAATAATCAGCAGCGGGAGTTTTTGCTGGCACTGTTCCTTTCTCAAAATAAACCTTCGCATCAACCATATATTTGTTTGCATTGTCACACATGATAACAATTTTAATCTCTTACTTGTTGGGCTTCGAAGGAATGTACATTCGGAAAACACATCCCCTCAAATCCAACAAGTTGCTCATCAATGGCCAAGTACGACCCAGGCTTGTAGTTTTCTCTACATCTCTGCAAAAGAAGCTTCCACAGGCCACGCACATCTTCCAGTTTATCGTTTTCCTTCCTTTCGTCTTTTGTTACTTTACTATCAAATCTGAGACAGTTCATCAAAAACTTAAATCTCCTTTCTAACATGGTTGCCTTGTAGCGATCTCCACATACAGTCGATCGAACATTTTCTTTAGGTGGCCAGATGATTTCAGGGCACCAGCTAATCCCTAGTACTGCTCGAAGTTCTATCATACAGACGTTTCTCACTGTGCCTTCACGTGTTTTGTACTTCTGCTGCTGTTGTTCAATTTATTTATTGGTATACTGAAAAATAGTCACAAGAATTTCGTCACAATAAAACAATTCAGATCATTCCAGAGAAGAGATGGTTTGACGGGACTTGTTTGCTGCTGTGGGCTCTGGACTTATATGAATAACATTGTTGATTGTCTCTTCCCCTTGTTCTGTTGACATTTTGTATTCCAAAAATATCTTCTTTTGTTATCTACAAATTCAACCACAGCCATAAGCCATAGGTGGCAGTCATCATGGCCACTTTCTTCCACTTTATTCCTTTTCTTTCCTCCTGTTGTTCTACTACTACCTCTTCATCCTCCTTCTCCTCTTCTTTCTCCTGGGCTACTTTTTTACCTTGTTCCTGGGCGTTTTTTGTTGTTTCAGGCTGTAGTTCTTCTTTGTCTTTCTCAGTTAACCTTCCGCTTTTCAATAGATGGTAATACAGTGCGGTCTTTTGGTATCTTAGATCCTGTTTCAATTTCGGAAGTTCCTCCCTCATTGATTTTTCTCGCTGTAGAATAGATTTTGCTAGTGAAGTAGCAGAAGTAATTCTGGGCCGAGGCTCTTGAGGGGACCTTCTCGTCAAATCAATCGACTGGATTTCTTGTTCTTCTTCTTGAATCGTTTGCTCCATAATACGATGGCCAATCTCCTTATATGCTATTTTGTTCTTCAAGAATAAAATGGCCTGCCTCAATTTCTTTTCAACGGGATCAGGTTTCCGAAATCCTTGACTGGTGGAAGGCAAGGGGAGATCATCGGGATTCTGTGGTACATTGTTGCACTGTACCTGCCCAGTAGCTTGAGGCGCTCCTAGCTGCTCCAATGCAGTGGACGGCGGATGTTGTTGCCGTCCTGAAGCTGTGGAGTGATTAGATTTTTCACCTTTGTTCATAGAGCCCCCTGGAGCAGCCCCCCGCCGGAGATCCGAATGGGGGCTATTTTACCTCCGGATGATTTTGCCCCAGAAGACTCCATGACCCTCGCCGCCGGGACCTCCACTCAGCGATCACAGTTAAAGGGGTTTATAAGGGACCGGCGACGGACCTCCTTCCCTTTAACTCACACTGGTCTCTCAGGTCTTCTTTGGGGAAGATTTAAGAAATTAGAATACCAAGAAATTTACCAATGCATCTGGTAAGGTCTTTGCCGGGTCACCAGGGTGCATAAATTCTCAAAGGATAGAAAGAGTCTTCTGCGCAAAGATTTAAACCCGCTGATATTCAGACGTTGCTGAGGGAGACTGGTTCATATCTGCCATGAGACTATAAAGACGAATAGTAACTGACTGCTAATGGAGAAGATTAAAAAGAAACTCAATTGGAAGCTGATGAGGCGTAATGAGGGTGTACTGAAGAGGGAAGACAGAAGAAGAAGAAGAAGAAGAAGAAGAAGAAGAAGAAGAAAGAATAATTGGAACATTGTCTTCGAAAGATACAAAACTAAAGAATGCAGATAAAGACCCCTTCCATGTGAAAGGCATGCTAATTTTTCTGTAGTATAGCAACGGAGTAGAGCATAATAAATTTCTGTGTCTGGGTCGAACTGTGACTAATTTTTTTACAGAGATGTCCAACAGTGACTGCGGGATGATGTTCTTTGAAACATTGGCCTCTGGACAGTCTCCATCACGATAATGCTCCATGTATTGCGCCAACACTGGTCTTGGAACCACATTTGCTGCTTGTTGATTCTTCGTCTGAGTAGTTCCGGAAACTGCTAAGCATTTCGACATAGCGCGATGAAATCTGATACAGAACAGCTGGATATATAGTGTAATCTGAATATATATATAACTTACATTAGATCCGTCTACCTGACTTGATTTCTATGGACAATGCGAACAATATGACAAACGATATACAAGCTCTATCTTTACAATATCTCAGGGTCGCCTTTTTGCTTTCCGGGTTCCGATCCTTGAAAAGCAGAAGATTACTTGCAGACAACTTCTTCTGAAGAGCAGTTATCCCAAGAGAGCAATTATCCAAATCGACCTTCAACTGCGATGCCGTGGAGGCTACAATGTTTTACGTAGAACTCAATTTTTCAGAACAATTTAGCAAACCAGACTTAAAGGAATTAAAAAGCACTGCAGCCTAGTTCACGTTACGTAAAGAAAACGCAATTCGAGAGAAAACAAGGTATTTATCATTAGACGAGAAAATCTGATGATTTAATTAAAAAACAACCTTTTTCGCTCATAGATTGTGACCTACAAGCATTTTATATGATATTTGTATTAACAAATTTCTTATAACAACTTAACTTTGACATGCACGTTAATTCGATTCCTGAAATAGACTTGTTTTCTTGTGTAACACAACATATAAATTCTGTATTAATAAAATTTATTTGAGTTTTTGCATAAAAAAATCTTTTATTAAACAAGTTTTTTCTATGCAAACAACGCTGTCATCTATTTCTTTTCTTGTAAACAATTTAGCAACGCGTGAAGAAACTAGTTGTCAATACAATAAATATTTTCTTCTATAAAAACAGTTCTAAATACGATTGCCAAATGTTAAGAATCTTAGATATAATCGCAACATAAAATTAAAATTAGAATACTTATCTTTAAGATCCGCAGCACAGAATCCTAGTAGGAGAAGGTAGTCATAGAAACTGAAATGTTTAATTTCGACGAAGACAATGGACTATTGTTAATAAACACACTGAATTTAAAACACAAGATTAATTATAATATGGTTAAAGTTTGATTACAACAAATAAATTAATGACAATGCCATTTCACAACTTTTGCCATTCCCGTCAGCTTACTTTTGTAAGCAGGGCTTCCTGTTTGTAGGTACCATTCCGGCATTTGGCTGGTCTGACTGTCGGGAACCCCCTGGGAAAACCTCATCATACAGTAGGATGGGTGGCCGGTGGGCGCGAACCCACGACCTTCCGAATGCGAATTGCATGGTGGTTCGTAATAATCACATTGTGGGATATTTCGAATTTAGCAAATTTCTCACCGGCTACCGACACACTGGCTTTTACAACCTTCTTGTTCATCGGCAGTCATAAACGAAGCGTTCATCGGGCATTAGCTTAGGGTGGACTAGTTATCGACACTCTTGCTCAGCAGGTGCATGATAAATGACTACCAAATATTAAATTTTCCTTTGTGATCATCTTCTGTTAAGTTCCCACCACCTACTGAAATATCGATCTATCATCATCCATTCGGCCTGTGCCAAAGATACCTAATCACCTTACTAAAAGCACATTCAGATTGGATTTTTTATACTACGCAATTGAGCACACGTATACATACCCCCACCATCAAAATGCTGGGCGCGGCAGGTGTCTTGATCTTTCCGTGTAGGTTGCCACAACAAAATTCTCTCGCTTTTACTTGAAGTTATTTCTCCCTCGTTTAATGTGAGGTTAGCATGAAGCATGTTTATCACAAAGTCATAAGGTAATGACAGTTACAGCTTGGCGCGCTCACTTACGTGAAATTAATAAATGCACAATATCATAGCTATCTTAAAACATCTGCATGCACTTCACAATATGAACTGACATATGCTTACCTGTGAACTATGCGTAGTAACTCAATTATGTTTGTTCGAAGTAATGGTGCAATAACCGTCTAGTACAAACAGGCAGTAAACAGTTGCCAAACGCGAAGCGTACTTGCATGAAACAATCGACTGTTTGCGAGCGTTACATATTACCTCAGGATATCGCAATGCGACCACATTCGGAATCATCCTGCCAGGATATCCCCAGAATATCCCTCTACTCACAAAGCGGTAAATTTGGTATGAAAGTGCATTATCGCTAGTAGGTCACGAAAATATTTCCAAATTTTCTAAAAGTCGCCATCTTGGATCCAAAATGGCCGCAAAACCCATTGTTGCATAGAGTATTGAGCCTAAATGGTTGCGACTACTGAAATGAAATTTGGTATGGTGGTACATTATCAATAGTAGGTTAATATAACACAATTTACCCAAATACGCCATCTTGGATCCAAAATGGCGGACCTTATAAATGCATTTCCCACACTGTTTGAGCTAGAGATATGAAATTTGGGATGAATGTGTATCATAACTATTAGTTTAGGAAAATAATTCAAAATTTTGGGAAAGTCGCCATCTTGGATTCAAAATGTCCGCCCAAATATTAATTCTTAACACCGTTTGAGATAGATAATAGAAATTTTAGATGAAGGTGTACCTTCACAAGTACCTCACGACAATATAATAAATCATTTAAAAAGTCGCCATCTTTAATCCAAAATGGCCGCCCGAAAACACATTTTATAAAGCACTAAGGCTAGACAAATGAAAATTGGTATGAAGGTGTACCATGACGAGTAGGTCACAAAAATAGTGGAAACCTTCCATATGGGGGCGCAGCCCCGGTGGGTGGTATATTTGTACCATGGATTCGGCCAGAGAGTCTCTGTTTACGATAATGGGGGGCGCAGCCCACCAAACCCGAGTGTTTGGAGCGTAGCTCCCACGGGGGTTTGGGGGCAGCGCTCCCAGCGAAGCAAAACGAGTCTATATACTATATAGCCCCATGGTCAGTAACTCACTCACTCACTGATCATTAAAATTCCCAGGCCAAACTACAGGCTAAAAACACCAATTTTGGTAAAAAGGTATAGGACCATGAGTAGGTAAAGGAAAAAATCTTACATTTTGAAAAAGCAGCCATCTTGGATCCAAAATGGCCGCCAAACCGATTGTTGTATAGAATAGAGAACCTAAACGGCTATGGCTAGCAAGATGAAATTTGGCATGAAGGTACACTGTCGCTATTGGGTTAAGAAAATATGTTCAAATTTTCTAAAATTCGTCACCTAGATCCAAAATGGCCGCCAAATTCA
Source organism: Lepisma saccharinum (assembly GCA_022664845.1). Lineage (NCBI taxonomy): Eukaryota > Metazoa > Arthropoda > Insecta > Zygentoma > Lepismatidae > Lepisma > Lepisma saccharinum. Next base: position 9,983 of record JAGDQP010011910.1, read on the forward strand.
TTGTTGTATAGAATATACAGCCTAAACCGCTGTGGCTACTGAAATGAAACTTGGTATGGAAGTACATTATCAATAGTAGATTAATATTACACAATTTTCCAAAAGACGTCTTCTTGGATCCAAAATGGCGGACTTAAAAATCCATTTTCTACAACGTTTGAGCTAGAGGTATGAAATTTAGCATAAAGGTGTATCATAACTAGTAGTTTAGGAAAATAATATATTTTTGGGGGAAAGTCGCCATTTTGGATTCAAAATGGCCGGCCAAAAATCATTTTCGACACCGTTTGAGCTAGAGAAATGTAATTTTATTTGAAGGTGTGCCTTCACGAGTAAGTCACAACAATATAGTAAAACATGAAAAAATCGCCTTCTTTAATCCAAAATGGCCGTCCGAAAACCCATTTTCTAAACCACTAAGGCTAGACAAACGAAATTTTGTATGAATGTGTACCATGACGAGTAGGTTACCAAAAATGGGGCAAACCTTCACTATGGGGCGGAGCCCCCTGTGGGTTTGGTGCAGATGGTATCAAGGGGAACAATAACCCGCAGAGTCTGGCTATGATAAAGAGGGCGTAACCCCAAGTTGGGCGTGCAACTTTGGCCGAGTAAAGTTAAAGTAAGGAGAAATTTCGATATGTTGCTGACAAAGGTTGAAGCACCTAACACAGAAGATTGAACATTTTTTAAATAAAGAACATTTGATACGAAACAGATGAGTGATATACTGTAATTTAATAATTTCCAATCACGTGAAATAAATTATTTTGTGCTTTTTTCAAGGTTCTTGGCGATAACTGTAAATTCCGACATTTCTCAGAAAGATTAGCGAATATATCAAGGAACATATTTCTAAAATATTTAAGTATGTGCGACTGGTCTGATTCTTGGAAATATAATGTCATTACTGGGATGTTCACATTACACAGAAACACTTTCCCTTTGGCAGTTTCCGCCCTCTTCACTCACTTTCAATCTAGCTGCGAAGAATTGGTACAGTAATACGGTATATTATTTCATTATGTCTGGAACCTCTACATCATTTTCCTCTCTTCTTTCTCTTCCTAGTTCTTCATCGGAGTAGTTTAAATACCTTTAGATTATTTCACATTTTTTTTTCTAATTTCTGGTCCCATCAGGTTCCTCAACCGCCAGTATTTGTTTTTCCCAAAACTGTTCTGTTTGATTTTCTTCTGCTGTTTTCAGTAGTTTCTTACCTAACAATATTTGTGTTGTATTTTCGTACATTCTTCCTTAAGGTTTTATTTATATCTTTATATTCGATTCTAATTATTGTATTTTCTCCCTTTTTATTTCCCTTTTTTGTTCATCAAAAGTTTGTTTCTTCCGAGATTTTACTCTCCTTTGTCATGCTACTATTTCTTTTGTTTTCTCTCTTATTATCCCGGTCAGTACATTATTTCTGCAATTGATATCTTCTTAATCTTCTACCTCTTCCCGGGCGCTGACTGTGTTGATTAGTTTTGTACCGGATATCTGTCTGCTTTTCTCTAGTTCCTTTTTCAATCTAAAACGACGACTTCCTCTTAACCTTCTCTAATCTAGTGTTTATTTCACTCTCATCTCACTATCCAACGATCACTCGAGATTTCGAAACTGTTCAGAACATGCAAGTCTTGAGCAATTTCCCTGTTATTTGATAGAATATAATTTATTTTGTTTCCAGCTCCATTTGAGCCTTCCTATGTTCATTTCATCTGAGTTTTCTTCTTAAAACTTGCACTCGAAATGAATCGTTTATTGGTTTCTGAAAACTTTATTAGTCAAGCTTCACTTTCCTCGTTCTCCTCTGTTGTCTCTTTTGCCAAATGCAAACTTTCTCACTTGCTTGTTACTGTTCCGCTTAGTCCCTACTTATGCCTTGAAGTATCCCATTGCTAACTTATAATGGGATTTAAAATTATCCAAAATATTCTGTATATCTTCGACTTCTATTGCGAAGATTCCCATTCTCCAAGCAGCTCAAACCCGCAAACCCTTCCGAGGACTTCTTGAGTACCCAATTCCCTTCGGCAGATTAAATATATATGTATGATTGTTTGTTCGGTACAGGCTTCTAAACCGTTCAACTTACCCGCCCTAACCTCCCTTAGAAACTTTATTTTATATGGACCAGTCTAGTAACTGTTGACTGGCTCGTCACGCACCTCTTTTAGAGGTTGCCGAGAACTGTATTACTATAATTTATGGTATAACTATTAAATATATTGTGGGTTCTCATATGCATATCGAAGGATCGATCTGTACCCAATTTTTCACGGTTGCTTATTAAGGGTAGTTATATATATATATATATATATATATATATATATACAGTATATGCTTCAGTACATTTTTGACACACCCCCTAGAAAAAGCTGAAATGATAGACCTGTGTAGTATCCTCCCACTGCCAATGGCTCTACAGTTTTTGCCAAAAATATTCACGGCCTTTGTGAGGGCCAAAATATTCGGCTTAGGTGTGGGGAGAACGAACGTTTCTTGCCTAAGACTTCTATCTCGTGCGTAGTTAAATTCTTCTTTGTCAAGTTATGAGGGATTCATGCATTTGGATTTTCTTGGTTGTGGATCAGCTTCTTTCTTTATCTATGCAACTTGTGGGAATTATGGTTAGAAAAATAATTTATTACCAGGTTTTGTTTGGGTAAAATGCAGTTTTGATTTTTCGGAATATTTAGTTAATCTTTACCGGTGTTTTTATGTTGAAAGTTTACTTCCTGTGCTTTATTAAAATTTCCAACAAAACTTGTATGGTGTCCTTCCTGGACGTCTGGCTGGCGGCGTTTGCTTGTTATCTCAGCTTTTTAGGTGTAAGCGTCTCGTTCTTTAGTTTTGTCGGTTGCTTGTAGCTTTGTCTTCAGAAAGTCCAACACGAAATCCAATTGGTGAATCGGACCACTTTCTTTGTGGCCTCTGAAATAAACCGGGCCTTGCATTCTACCAAAGTGAATTCTCACTCTTCTTCCAACTTCGATACTAACTGTCTGTAATGTTTGTAACCTCATCATTGATACTTAGTTCCCTCTCCACAAAATAGCTGTGATGTTATCTTCGAAATTGACTGGTGCTTTGGTGAACCGAGCCAAATTAAATTAAAATCAGGTTTCTGGAGCCTTCTTAAGGATCTACCATCTCGTATCCCTTTCCTAATTTCTAAATCGTATTGCAGGGCAGTAAGCCTTTGTACAGCTGCTTGCACAGTGTTCTGAAGCATTCTTTCTGGGCACCTATCAAATTTTATTTTGGCCTAGAGGCACCAGATTAGTCCATTCTGGCTTGCTGCAGACTTGCCGGTAGGGTCAACATTGCTATTTCGCTTCTCTCTTCATTGTTTTCTTGTTGTTCAACCTCCATGTGCTATACGTCGTCCAAGGTGTGGTTCAGATCTGGCAGGTTCATTGAGATTTATGCTTTAAGTGTGTCCATATTCTACTAAAACTTCAGCTTTTATCAAGATCGTTTTATATGCAAGGTTTGGTTTAGTTCTTACAAGGGAAGGGTCACTCAGATCACCCCGAAACCCTACTTCAAATTTCGTTCACAGTTAGGTCAGCCACAAAGAGATTACCACACAGAAAATTAGCTGCCATTTTGAAGTGCAAGACTTTTGAATAAAAGAGTAAAGTTTGGACGCGGTCTCTAATACAATGCTTGTCAAAGTTCCAAAACTGCTTAATATCTCGGTTAGAATGCGTTTTTTGAAAATTTGAAAGAGACACATGTTGCAGAGCTATCGGATGGGCTAGCCCATTGGAATGTGTGGGGCCCTGTTTGGGCCCCATGGGGTCAAACTTTTATTTTTTTTTAAATTGAAATCCCAATATTTTATTGCAGAATCTGTATCTATGGAAAAAAACTAAATCAGAATATGTCCTGCTAAAAACTGTAGAATGTGAGCCCTACAGGGCCGGAAAGTAGATTAATAGTGAGAAGTGTTAAAGGTTCCGGAACGGCTAAATGTCTCGCTTGCAATGCATTTTTGTAATTTGAAAGAGACACAGGTTTCAGAAAATCAACAGAGCTATCGGATGGGCTAGCCAATCAAAATGTGTGGGGTCCAAATTTGATATTTTAAATGAGAATCCTTAATTTTAATGCAGATTCTGTATATACGGATAAAATAACTAAGAATATGTCCTGTTCATAACTGTAGGATATAAGTTCTGGGCTCTACGCAGCGGGAAGGCAGATTAATGGTGACACGAACTAAAAGTCACGGAAACGCTACGTATGTCAGTTAGAATGCGTTGTTTCTCCATGGAAGTTCATTTATAAAATACGTCTATTTCACGATACTTCAAATTTCGCATATCTACTACTTTTATTCACATTTCATAATTCCTAATCCATTATTTATATAAAATACTCTGCGATAGTCATTTGCTCCGTTTGACAATACTAGCTTATTCTAAATATTTTTAAAAGCAATGAAGTAAGCAATTTTTATGATTGATATTGTACCTAATCGTACGAGTTTCCATATACGTCAATACAGTGCTCGAATTTGAATTCGAATTTATTTTAAGTCATTTAGGCAACTATGACTCAGGCTGTATGGATGATGATGAGATGAATTGGTTGAATGAAGAAAGTGGGAGGAAACGGAAGCACCCCGAGAAAGCCCACGCACACTGTGTTCGTCCACCACAAAGTCCACATGGCATGAGCAGAGATCGATCCGACGAACCCTAGCACAAGAGGTGAGCACTGTACCAACAGAGCTACCGTGACCCCGGTGAGAATGCCAAGAATTTTCTCTGGTGCATTAAAATTTGATCCCGGGTTATTTATTTTGAGTATCACCTCAATCAGGGATAAAATCTATATATTTTCACCAAAAAGATAGTATATTGAAACTTGTAGGAATCCACTAGTTTTAGGATTCCCCTTCGTAATTTATAACAAATCGGACACTGCGTCAATACTGTGGAACAACAGGAAAGGAGTAAACAGGTGGTGCTGCCACCAAGGAAAAGTTTGATAGTGATAAATAACCTTTGCATGAGTGATAAGAAAGAGAAGAAGCTCTAGTATGTTGCTCCATTTTCGATAGATTCTACGAAATTACAAGAAAATAAGAGAAGTAGCTAATATTTTGATAGACCTTTGACTTTCTGGAACTTTGACAAGCACTGTATAAGAGACCGCGTCCAAACTATACCTTTTATTCAATGGCAGCTAATTTTTTGTGTAGTAATCTCTTTGTGGCTGACCTACCTGTGTACGAAATTTGAAGTAGGGTTTCGGGGTGATCTGAGTGACCCTTCCCTTGTTAGAAGTACACGGATATGAGACAACCGTTTGCAGTATTAGCACTGGTATGAAGAATTCCACATGTTCTAAAAGGATTCAGAATAACTGCACCTTTAGTTTGATAGCGCAAGGAATGTAGGGTCACCACTGCTACCAATATCTGTGCCCTTCAGCCAAGACTTCTAGCAATATTATCTAGATGTCCCCGTGATTGAAGTTGACCTTAAATGTTAGTCAGTGAAGAGCCTTTTGAGATTAGTCGTAGCGCGTCTGCATACTAATCGGACGGCTCGGGTTCAAATGCCGAACAGAAGAATGGAGATTTTTCTCGTAGTGTTCCCATATCTGGCGCTCCGAGATGTACTCACCCTCTTATCAAATTGAGTTCCAGGTCGAGCGTGGGACTCACCATCCCATCTCACTTCCTACCGTAAGCCTAAAAAATGTGAAGCGCTACCTCCACATTCCCCATGCGCCGTTCACAGCGCGTTCATATCACACAGGGGATAGCATTACCCATTTTATGTAAATTATAATAGGAACTTGTTTAAACGTAAATTTTATTTCTTGAAAGTAATTCATGTACTACGGCTCACTACTAGTTTCCCTAAAGTACTGATACTTTTGCTGTAAGCAATTGTCCATAATTTTAGTGATCCATGTAAATGCATATTATTGTTATAAAAATGAAAAGTTTATGATTCACCAGAATTTTTCATAGAAACATAAATTATTATTCTCAATTAGTTATTCTAGTACAATGTAAATATGTAATATTGCTAGGTTCCTGCTTGGCAGAAATATTTTGAAAAAAAATCATAATATATATAACTTATATAACTTCTTCATTACATGAACAGAAATTAATATCGATTTTTCTTACATACCCCTTGACAATATCCGTTTCCCCCAAACGCAAATTTATCTGGGGAAAAGTCTGCCCCGAACCAGCCCCTAAATACGTCACTAGTCATCTTGGTATATTACAATTGCACACAGCTATTTATTTTTTATCTACGATCTTCGTATAAGACGCAGATTTTCTCAGAAAAATGTCATTCTCACATTATCACTTTTCTTCGAACTATATTTTATGTAATTCAAATACTTCGATTAGAAATTTCGACGTAAGAAGTGTTCACCCACTCACAACTGACACACTGAATTGGACAATGAATGTGTGCAGCATAAATCGCAAAGATCTAAAAATTCTTTCGTCGATTTCCTATCTCGTGTGGGAATATGAGTTAAAAGTATTCGTCTAATTGTGTTTCTTTCAAAGTACTTTGCATTGTTTGTATATCGATTCAATGTAGCAAAGAATTACGCGCTTGCTTCTTGTTTTAAACGTATAACTCACTTTGTTTCGCTGGGGGGCTGCGCTCCCTTTATCATAACCAGTGTATCTGGGGGAATGCACGCCCATGGCGCCGATTTGCTTTTCCTCGATTGGAGCTGCGCCCCCACAGGGTAGGTTTGTCCTAATTTATTGTATACACCTTTGTGCAAAATTACATATTTCTAGATCAAACTGTGTGAAAAATGAATTTTTGGTCCGGCATTTTGGATCCAAGATTTCGTCTTTGGATACATTTTCTAATATGTTCGTAACCTACTAGCGATGATGTACTCTCAGACTAAATTTGATGTTTCTAGGGCAGAGATTTAGGCTATGTATTTTGTAATAAATATGTTTGGCGGCCATTTTGTATCTAAGATGGCGACTTTTTCATCATTTTGCAATATTTTACTAAACTACCCTTGGTCGTACACCTTCATACAAAATTTCGTATCCCTAGCTCAAACGGTGCGGTCCGCCATTTTGGATTCCAGATGGCGTCTTTGAAGACATTAATATTTTCGTAACCTACTAGTGATTTTGTACGTCATACCAAATTTCGCTTCTATAGCTCCAGCCGTTTAGGCTGTGTATTCAATACAACAATGGGTTTTGCGGATATTTTGAATGCAAGATGGCGACTTTTTCAAAATGTCGGAATTTTTCCTTTACCTACTTTTGGTCATAGACCTTCATACCAAATTTGTTGTTTCTAGTTTCAGTAGTTTGGCCTGGGAAATATGATCAGTGTCAGTGAGTGACCATGGGACTATATATTATGTGGATTCGCTTTGCTTCAATGCGGGCGCTGCCCCAGTCCCTCGCGAGGGATGCACCCCAACCTGGGGGTTTGGGGGGTTGCGCCCCCTTTATCGTAGCTACTCTCTCTGGGCACCTTTCCCTCATGGTGCCAATCTGCTCCCAACAACCCCGCCCCCATATTGAAGGTTTGTCCCATTTATTCTAACCTACCCGTAATGCTACGCCTTCATACTGAATTTCGTTTTTCTAGCCTCACTGATTTTAAAAATGGGTTTTGGGGTCGTCATTTTAGATTAAAAATGGCGACTTTTAAATATTTTCTTTTATTGTCGTGACGTACTCCTGATGGTACACCTTCATACCAAATTTCATTTCTCTAGCTCGGACGATGTGGAAAATGATGTTTGGGCGGCCATTTTGAATCAAAGATGGCTACGTTTTCAACATTTTGTATTTTTTTTCTTAATCTATTCTTGATGATACACAATGATGCCAAAGGATGGGTCATGATAAGGGCCATTTTCTGCCTAGCAATGGATTGTTATGAAAGTTGAGACCTATAATCTACACTATATTCCGCGTCGAAGTTCGTTTAGATTATGTTGAGATCATTTCCGGTTATCCCTGTAGAGCGTGCGGAAGTTACCCCTTACTCCAAACTTCGAAAAGTCGAGGTGGGTGCGTGTTAAACGGATTTGCGTGGAAAGTGCTAACATGACGGGAAAAGTCGTAGTGATGTTTTGTTCCGCTGATAAAAGCACATAAAATAACCAAATAGCATGACCACAGGTGTATTTGGTACATTATGAGAGCAATTTGTTTAGGAAAAAGCGTGTTCGGTGAACCTGTATTTCGCCATCAGTATTCATTTTCGGAGTTGTGGTAACAATAGAGCGGACACTGCGAACAACATCAAAACTATGCCAAACTGTAATCTGATATGTCTACTTAAACATACTACAAACTCAGATTGTTCTGGGAATCTGCTATATATAAAAAAAACTTTTCACTTTATTTCGCATGTATGATATGAATCCACAGTGAAGCAAAAAAAAAAAAAAAAAAACAATTGTGCAAACAATAAACTATCAAATGGAAGGATGTGCAGATATCGGGGTTAAATATCGTCCTGTTGAATGCTTAATCGTCCGGCCTTGCACTGGCAGTACCATCCCAGGATATCAGCAATATCGTATTTTATCCAGAGAGTGTACGTGCGGGAACCCGTGTGGCGAGGGTGAATTCTAACATGAATGACATCATCCTCTTGCTGATCAAGAAATAATTCATAGGCTGTTCACATGCTCCCCAGTATAGATGTTTGCTTCTTTGAGCTGGTATACGCCGAGAGTTAGTTCACGCAGCATCTCTTCGGACATTACAGGAAAGTGCGGGAGATCTACCGCATCCATCGGAGCCCATTTTATTTTGCTGGGCTCGCGGTCCCAACCATTCTCGTTTACCGTTGTTTGGATTCGATTTCTTTGTGAAGAAGAGACCGCATCCTTCGTGCAATGTACTCGTCTTGAGAGGTGTCAAGTATGAGTGGAGGCCGAAATGTATTGCGAAGCGCACAAGCAATGCGCACATAGTCCCAAATAAATGGAATCTGGATATTAGGCATAGTGTGTTCCAGGGCCTTCCATGTCTTCATTCTGGAATAGGTGGATTCGACAACCCATCTGATTTTTGTTACCATATGAGACTGGTTGGCTTCCATTGTTGTATGTTGCTTCTGCGTTTTTGGAAGGAACGCCTATGGAGTCCGAGGTCTGACAGTAGCTGGAGTGAGTTTCTGAAACCTCGGTCTACGACGAATACATCGTCTTCTTTTAACGAGGCACGCATCTCTTCAAAATCCGCACGAAGCATTTTATCCGTAATCGCTGCATCGGAACCTTTAGCCCAGTAAGGACCCAACACAGAGAGCACATACCCGTCACTGCCGAAGATCATCATAGGTTTGACAAGGGGACGATGTTTGTGCATACTAAACGAGCGCCTCTGGAACGCATAGTTCGAGCTCTTCTCAATGTATATGTACGTTCCATCGACCACAATAACTGCTACATCTTTCCCGTCCGCCATGATGTCTTTGGCCAATGGTCTGGTGTGCTCTCGAATGAAGTCGTCCCTTGTCATATGCTTGAATCCGAGATGTAAGGGAACATAACACTTCATTAGAGCTTTCCTGGCTGTGTGAATTGCTCGTGTGCACTGTTGTTTTGTGATTCCGAAAAGAGTTCCAATGACTCCCAACGACAGTCCTGTTCTCAGTTTAACCAAGAGCAGTCCTAGCGCCGTTTTTGCAGAACGTATCTGGGTATTGCGTATTTCGTCTTTGACGTAAACAAACAGCGCATTGAACTGGGCAGACTTTAAGACTGTCAGACTGAAACAATCGGCATCGGTCATTGTCGTGTCGAAATTCAAATTCCTATTTCCAAGCGCGTACTCCTTCAACGCTGTCAGAAGCTGCACAAGTTCAGTTCGGTTGAAGTTGGATTCGTCGTGGCTGACGTTTACATCCGTCACGTCTGGCTTCACGTTCTTGCCATCGAGATGATCTGCGCAGCACCTGTAGCCGTCTGGCACTATTACATTAAACTAAATATATATCTGCGCTTTTCTGAACGGGAAGTACAATCAACTGGGAATTGTTTGGGCAGATAATGCACTTGTTATGAACAGCAGTGGTGCTCCTCATGGGAAGTGTTATCGTTTTTGGGCTTTTCACACACTTCTGTTTTGCTCCTTGAACTAACTCTGGATCCTGATCCGTACCTTTTATGAAACATCGTTTGGTGGACTGTTTACCGTGACCTTCCGCTGGTCTGACTCTGATCGGTGTTGAGGGTGGATCTGATGGTTGATCATGGGTTGAAGTTGTGGGTTGGCTTGATGTTTTGTCTTTGTTTGGAGTTGCAGTACAGACTGATGGCTTCTTGTGCGCCAAGGTTGCAAGCTGGTCGGACGTTGTATCCTGCGTAGCAGTTTTGGTCGTTTTGGGTTTCTTTGGCATATCCTTGTAACAGCGAAGGCACAAGGATTCTTTCGTTCCACATCCCGCTGTATATATTCGGGGAACATGTCTCCTTAGTTTCGCGTTCTCCAAATGCTTACTGCACTGTACATATTTCACTGTCTTCGTTTTTGGGGGCATTGTGCCTAACAGTATTATATCAACAAAACTCGGATTACAACGTTAAGTGCTAGTTACACGATCCACACTTTTACACTCTAACACACACTGTCTTCGAAGAGGGTCTTTTGTTGACTAGTAGTCTATACAAAACAGACATGAACAACGTAATTGCTATTTACACTGTCCATACTATATATTTACACTCTAGCACACACTAGGCTATACTCGTTTTCAGCACACTAACATTATTTTCTATGATTCCCATCTTCCTTTTGATTGCTGGTTTGGACAAAGACTAACCGACCGTAACGGCAACTAACTGTGTTCAACACACTCTGTTTTCTAACTCGCGAGCACACGTGACGTCACATTTTAACACCACAATATTCTGAACAACAGTTGTCGATCGTACCCTGTTTTGCGATGTTTATATACCACTTGTGCGCTTATCACAAAGAATGTCTCCTTCCTCCCACACAGCACGAGTAGAAGGGATTAACAAACCGGCGTTATGGTTCTCATGGAGACGCAATTCTAGCTCTTTCGATATTTTCATTTGATAGATTATTGTTTGCACAATTGATTTTCTTTTTGCTTCACTGTGGATTCATATCATACATGCGAAATAAAGTGAAAAGTTTTTTTTTATATATAGCAGATTCCCAGAACAGTCTGAGTTTGTAGTATGTTTAAGTAGACATATCAGATTACAGTTGGCATAGTTTTGGTGTTGTTCTCAGTGTCCGCTGTATTGTTACCACAACTCCGAAAATGAATACTGATGGCGAAATACAGGTTTACCGAACACGCTTTTTCCTAAACAAATTGCTCTCATAATGTACCAAGTACACCTGTGGTCTTGCTATTTGGTTATTTTATGTGCTTTTATCAACGGAACAAAACATTATTACGACTTTTCCCGTCATGTTGGCACTTTCCACGCAAATCCGTTTAACACGCACCCACCTCGACTTTTCGAAGTTTGGAGTAAGGGGTAACTTCCTGATGCTCTACAGGGACAACTGGAAATGATCTCAACATAATCTAAACGAATTTTGACGCGGAATATAGTGTAGATTACAGGTCTCAACTTTCATAACAATCCATTGCTAGGCAGAAAATGGCCCTTATCATGACCCAGCCTTTGTATTTCTAGCTGAAAAGGTGTGGAAAATGTTTTTGGGCCCACCATTTTGGATCTAAGAGGGCGTTTTTGGATACATTTTGTAATAATTTTTAACTCTCTAGTGATGATGTACCTTCATACCAAATTTCACTTCAGTAGCCCGAGCAGTTGTGGCTGTGTATTCTATAAAACAATGAGTTTGGCGGCCATTTTTTTAGCCAAGTTGGCTATTTTTGAAAATGTAACATTGTCCTAAACTACTCTTGATATTACACCTTTGTGCCAAATTTGATATCTAGCTCAAACGGTGTGGAAATTGATTTTTAGGTCCGCCATTTTGGGTTCAATATGGCGTTTTTGGAGACATTTGTTAATATTTTCGTAATCTACTAGTGATAATGTATCACATTACTAAATTTTGTTCCAGTAGCTCCAGCCGTTTAGGCTGTGTATTGGACCAAATGTCCTGTGGACGAAAAGTCCTTTGGACCAAAAGTCGATTGGACGAAATGTCTTGTGGACGAAAAATCTGTTGGACCAAAAGTCGATTGGACGAAAAATCCGTTGGACCAAAAGTCGATTGGACGAAATGTCTTGTGGACGAAAAATCTATTGGACGAAATGTCTTGTGGACGAAAAATCTATTGGACCAAAAGTCGATTGGACGAAATGTCTTGTGGACGAAAAATCCGTTGGACCAAAAGTCGATTGGACAAAATGTCTCATGGACGAAATGTCTTGCGGACGAAAAATTTGTTCCACGAAATGTCTTGCGGACGAAAAGTCAAGTGGATGAATTGTCTGTGGACGAAATGTCGTGTGGACAAAATTTCGTTGGACGAAATGTGGTATCACCGGCTGGAAGATTGCTGCAAATTTTGCTCAGCTTTCCAGTTGCTATTCTGCTGTTTAGTAGACGCTGGTTTCTTCCAGTTACCACTTTCATCTAAGTTTCTACACATCTTTCAGTTTCAAATTCGTGCCAAAGACTCATTCCAATAATAATAAAAAAAACATCATTGTGTCGACAGTGAATAATTTTACGATTTGTGAAGAGGTACAAGGTACATTGCATGTGTAAATATTCTGCCTTTGCATGATTTATTTGAAATCATGTAGTTTCGTAACGTTAATTGAATCTGCCCGATTCGTTAATTCTGGATTGTTGTAACCACCGCCAATGAACAGAGCTTTAACAGTTTACAATTTGAAATTCTAACTAATAGATAGTAAGGAAATAGTATGTTGAGTCTTGTTCTCTGAAGCCTGAATCTTCCCCACTGTGTTGGGGACATTGTGGAGAGTCCTTTAATCAGAATTCGAAATGGTTCGTATTTAGGAACGTGTCTCAAACATTTCGTTGCCATTACTCAGCCACCGATTGAATTCCATGGCGAAAGAAGTCTTGGAGTCTGCGATGCGAAGAAGCTGTATGTTGCATCGCCCGATCATCAGGGAAGGCCTTCCCTGCCAAGAAGTGGTGGTCAGTGGGAGAAAGATATGAGGAATACGGCGGGTGAGGAAGGATTTCATACTGCTACTCATGAAGAGCCTGCACCGTTCTTTGCGCGACGTGTGGGCGGGCATTGCCATGCAACATGAGGACATCATATCTGTTGACCACTGCAGGATAGTTGTGGACAAACTTGTGGTGCATTTCATAGAGTTAAGCACTGTAGCGATCTGCAGTGATAGTTTCACCTCGTCTGAGAAAGACATAATGAATCATTCTCACCATATACCACCATATCAGCAACAACACCTTGCGGAGTAGAGAAATGGTATAGAACACCGCTTTAGACTTTGATCACGATCCAAGCATTGTCCTCGTGCCGTTTACGATTGTTATAGTAGATCAGTTTTTCATCTGAAGTGACATTCGATGAACGAAACCTACTCGCTTATTCCTTACACTCAGAGAACTGCACACACAGTCAGCGATTCTTGTTGGGCGGTGCCAACTCAAGTGACACACATGAGCATAGACCTCATAACAGAGAGACTTAGCACGCTTCCCTATTTTTGGCTGCGCTAAAACCAATGGATTTTTGTTCAGAGCACATGATTTTTGAATCCATCCGCTAGGTAGCTCTGCCATAGGCATAGTAGAATATGACGTCTATGGCAAAAAAATCCATTAGTTTTAGAGCAGCCAGAATTGGGGAAGCGTGCTAAGTCTATCTATTATGAGGTCTCTGACATGAGTTTTATATTTTTCACCTTACCGACCGCACGGAGCCCCCACTAACAGTGGTACGATGTATGCCTAACTCGTTTGCATTAGCATGAGGGCAATTCCGCAGTAAGGTAAACCTCAACACTTAAATTTCGAAAACTGTCTAAGTAGATTATCATTTTACGTAAATGGTAGAAAAAACATTGAATAATGGGAATCTGGAAGTAGATTTTTAAAATTTTATTTTAAGTGAATTTTACAGGGTCTGTAACATTGTCCACGCTTTAATTCTTTCATAGAAATTAATTTGTATCTAACTTGTTAACACTGCATTTGGCGATGTTATTTTGTTAGGATAGCACACACGTGTGTCAGAGAAGCTTCAAGTCTTATAGTGCAACTCCAGTTGAAACTTTCATGAAAAGTTACGTTATTACGCTTTCCCTTCAAGTTTATGTCCAACCTGCCTTCGTGTCCCACCCGTGACAAAAAACATCAAAGAGTTTACCTTGGTCGCACATACATTTTCAGATTAATTTTGATTACTAGTAAAAGTAAGCCATACCCGAACAAAAACACCAGAGGTGCAAAAAGTGCAGCTAAGTTCTTTAGCCCTAAAAAGGTGTGAAATGGGAGACGGATGAGCCAAGTTCCTTGGTGACAGCATGTAACAGGAACAAAGGAACTTCGCGCGAGGTGGCAAGGTTCATGATCCTCAAGCTATAAGGGTGGTGTTGATCCTAAAACCCACTACGTCCACCGCCACCAACCCTAAGGCTGTTGCCAGCTCGCGCCAAGTTTCTTTGTTTCTCTTACATGCTGTCACCAAGGAACTTGGCTCATCCGTCTCCCAATTCACACCTTTTTAGAGCTAAAGAACTTGGCTGCAATTTTCGCACCTCTGGTGTTTTTGTTCGGATTTCACAGCTTTTTGCAGGTCGCGACCGAGTCGTATATATACTGGGTTCGCCTCGCTGGGTGTGCTGCCCCAGAATTCCGTGTGCGCCCCAACTTCAAATTTTTAGGGCTACGCCCCCTTTATTGTAATTAGACTTTCTGGGGGCAGCGCCCCATGCTGTGCAGACCTTTTCCCATATCCCCTCGGGGGCTACACCCTCATAGCGGTGGTTTGATCGATTTATTGAAACATTTTCGTGATGGTACACCTTCATACCAAATTTCGTTTCTCTAGCTTCAGTGGTTTGGAAAATGGTATTTGGGCGGCTATGTTGAATTAAAGAAAGCGATTTTTAAAAAGTTTTCTTACATTGCCGTCACCTACTTGTGATGGTACACCTTCATACCAAATTTCGTTTCTATAGCTCGAATGGTGTGAAAAAAGTTTTTTGTGCAGCCATTTTGATCCAAGTTAACAACTTTTTCAAAAATGTAAATTATTCCTAAACTACTCTTGTTAATACACCATTATGCCAAATTTCGTATCTCTAGTTCAAACTGTCTGGAAAATGGATTATGAAGTCAGCCATTTTGGATTCAAAATGATGTCCTTGCAGATATTTTGTAATCTACTAGTGATGATATACCGTCATACTTCGAAATTTCATATTCCAATTTTTAACATCTTTTTTCTTACAAAACCTCAAAAATCGCTGATTTCGCAATAAACTCTTGTTCCTGTATAGCATGCTGACGTTTTGTGACACGCGGAACTCGGCTGCATGCACTGCCGTGCGTGTTGATACTCCCATCGATTCGCTCGCGTCGCTTCGCCAAGAATCCCACGGCAGGCCGCGCATCGAACTTGAGGACTTTGGAGGAACTGCGTCCTTTTATCACAACCAGAATCTGCAGGGCACTGCGCCCCATGATGCAGATATTCCCTCATACTCCAGAGCGCTGCGTCCGAATGGGGAAACTTCCACATTCTGCCTGTATAACATGCTCCTGGCAGTGCTAACGTTTGTGACGAGTAAAACTTGGTGGGACACGCAGGAGTATTGGAAGTTGGCGCGATGAACTAGGCTCATCCATATTCCATTTCAATACTTTTTAAGGTTGAAGGAGTTGACTGGACATTTTGCACCCCTGGTGCTTTTGCTCGTATTTCACAGCTTTTTACACTTGTGTAATTTATATGCTCGCTTCGCCTCATTGGGGCGCTGGCCCCAGAATTCCAAGATGGCCTCGCTGGGGCGCACCCCTTTATCGCAATCAGGCTCCCGCTGGGAACTGCACCCTAGTAGGGAAGACGAGCCGAATTTATTCTAACCTACTCGTAATGGTACACCTTCATACCAAATTTCGTTTCTCTAGCTTCAGTCGTTATAAAGTGGGGCTTAGGTGGTCATTTTGGATAAAAGATGGACACATTTTTAACGTTTTCTTATATTTTCGTGACATACTCGTGATGATACACTGTCATATCAAATTTCATTTCTCTATCTCGAACGATGTGAAAAATGGTATTTCAGCTGCCATTTTCAATCAAAGATGGTGACTTTTTTAAAACGTTGTTATGTTGCCAAATTTCGTATCTCTGGCTCAAGCAGTGTGGAAAATGGATTTAGGACGTCCGCCATTTTGGATCCAAGATGGCGTCTTTAGAGATATTTTGTAATATTTGCATAATCTACTAATAATATTGCACTGTCAAACTAAATTTCGTTATTCTAGCGCCAACTGCTTAGGCTGTGTCTCCTTTAAAATTTTATTGTTGGCGGCCATTTTGAATTCAAGATGGCGACCTTTTCAAAATGTCGGAATTTTTCCTTTATCTACCTTCATACCAATTTTCATGTTTCTAGCTTACTCCAAACACCCTAAACAATATGAGTCAGTCAGTCAGTCAGTGAGTGAGTGTCAGTTAGCCTAAAATGTGCAATTTCAGGGGTCCACAACTAGAACATAGTTTGAGATACGAATATGAAATTTTGTACATCTGCACATATTTACCATATCTCCTTAACGGCAAAAGCTCATATTCCTATCTTTAAAATCTTTTTTCTTACGGGGCCCCCAAATCGTCGATTTTGCCATAAACTTCTGGCAGTGCTGACGTTTTCTGACGTGAAGAACTTGGCTCATGCACTGCCGCGCATGTTGATTATGTTAGGTTTCCATTGTGAAAATTTTAATACAGAAAACAAAATCATTTTGAGTATATTTAATTATTTCTAACTGTCCCACCCGTTAAGGAAAGTTAGCAGAATGAAAAATGTTGAAAAGAAAACATTTAGAGTCTGTCACTTTTCTTGATAATATTTCATGATTCAACTTTGTTTTTTTGTAGAATGTTTATGATTTGTCAAAACATTTGTTCGTAAGTTATAGCTCATGATGATTGTAAAATCATTTTCTTTAATTATTGTTCATTATTAGAAAGTTTATGTTTAACATGATTAGTTTAATAGTTTTTCCTTTTCTACTTGTGAATATTTAAACAACGTTTTATTAAATTTCAAGAAAAAAGGAATTAGTTTACATAACCAATTGCGTGTTAATTATTTCTTTCCTTTTATGTAGTAAGCTTGAGGTATATGAAAATTTTCTTCGTTCCATGAATCTTGCAATTCTATACGTGTAACTGTATTTAAGGTTTCAAGTTTTAACACTTTAAATTGCCATGTTACCAATTGATTATAAACTTGTTGCATTTTCAAATCATTTATAAATATAACATAGGCAACTTCTTCTTGAGAAATTCCTGATGGCTGTGGATCCGGTATCAGATCGTTACTGCTATTATTTAGTTTTTCTTCCACATCCTGTCACATTTTGTAAATAGAAAACCATTTATCTTTATCACAATTTTCAGATAAGAAAATCAAGTCTTCTTTAAAAATATTCAGATATTTAACTGATGCCCTCCAAGTGCAATGGTATCTGATCTTGTAATCTTTGATATATATTTAGAAACGATTGATTTTGTGTTCGATTTTACTTAGTTTGGTTAGTTGAATTGATACCTTAGCTTTAAGTGGAAAAGTTTTATCTTTAATGACTTGTTTTTATGAGATTCTTTACGATCAAGGAATTCTTTACTATATTTGAATTCATTAGGTGTTGCATTTACTAGGTTTCTTACAGAATTGTCTAAACTATCTGTTAATTTTCTTTTTCTGTTACTATTATCTTTTGTTTTGTTTTCATATTTATTTGTTGTTTCTGTCACATCGAGAAAATCTAATTTCAGAGGATTATTACTTAGGGGGTTAGGTATATCCTTTACCTTTCTGGATCGCTTAGACTTGGGAAAAGCTCTGCCTTTCTTATTACTTCCTCGTCCTTTCTTGTTTTCTTTTTTGTTGTTCTGTTGTAAATATTGTTCTATTCTTATTTTTGGGTTTATTTTATTTATCCATCGTTCACGCCTTTTCACCCGCTTATTTATCTTCTTTTTATCAGAAGTTTTATCCATTTTGTTATTTCTGTTATTAATGGTTTGTTTGTTTATTTCATTGTCATGGTTATGGCAATATACGTCATTTCCGGTGATACACGTTATTTCTTGCTTTTGGTTTGAAATTGTGTTTGTTATAATTAAGTTTGTTGCATATTGTTTAGTTTAGTTTTCAGTTCTTTTGTTTTGTTTTGTTGTATAGCTATCTAAGCTAGCAACTAATTCCAGTTGTTGTAGTAATTTTTTAAATCTTAACCTCTTTCTGACCTTGCGAGAGTTATGTTTATTTATACGTTTTACTAAGTCTTTTAATTGTTGTTGTTGTGTGGTTGCAACATATTCCTTTCCGTTTCAATATCACTTTCAGTGTTTAGTGTTGGGGATTCTTTTTCTTCTATTTCAGGACCAGGTATATAATGATCTCACCAGTGTTATTGATGAGGATTATTTTGTTGTCTTTGAAACTGAATTTGATTTCTTCAAAAGTTTTCAGAAATTGTTGTCCAAGTGTAATATCCATGGGTAGTTCTTTGACCACGAATGTTTCTACTTCAAAGTATTGATCTTGTAAAGGCAATACTATGGTAAATTTTCCAATCATTTTTGTGTCGGTTCCTGAAAATGATCTTAATCTCATATATTCTGTTCCACATACATCTAGTTTAATGCTAGGATATTGGTTCTTTAATTTGTCAAATACTTCCTTTTTCATTACGTTACAAGTAGCTCCGGTGTCTAATAAGATGTTAACTGGTATTTCCAATATTTTAGATTGAATTGTATTCAAATATTTTCTTTTGGAATCAATATACATGCAATCAAAAGTTACATTTTCAATTTCTTCGGTAAAAAAGGCTGTTGTTTCTACTACAGGTTGACTAGATATAATTGGTTGATCTAAGGTTGGGTCATATCTATTTTCATAATTAGAAACTTCATTTGTCGAGTTTGAATTATATATAGAAGGACCTTGGTTTATCTGATTAATTTTAGGATTAGTAGTAGTCTGTATCATATTTACAGTTGGTGGATCTGTATTAGCAGTTACTTTTTCATTACTATTTTGTTCTTGAATAGGTTGATGAATGTAGTTTCTGTTCTTGTATGGTGTTTTCCTATTACTCAATTGCTGATTCCGTGCATAATTGATAGAGTGGTTTTGAGAATTTCTATTGTTATTATTTGTTTCGTTTTGGTAGCCTCTATTTCGGATAATGTTAGGTCGATCAGGAAAACTAGTCTTGTTACGAAATGAATTTAACTTTCGTAGACTTAACAACAAATCATTAATATTAAGACAATTGGGTAATGATAGATCCTTTTGTATATGTACCGGTAGCATTTCTAATATGTTTTTAAGTATTTCATGATCTGATGTAGTTTCATCAATATTTCGAAACTTAGCTATCAGTCGTAATGCAAGTTCATACCCAGAGGTATTGAACCTCGCGAGGTCCGACCTCGACCTCATTTGACCTCGACCTCAAACCGCAAGGTCGAGGTTGAGTGAGGTCGAAATGAGATCGCCAGTTCGAGGTCGAAGTTAGATCGCGAGGTTGAGGTTGAGCGAGGTCAAGGTCGAAGGGAGATCGCGATTTCGAGGTTGAGCGAGGTCGAGGTCGAAGTGAGATCGGGAGTTCGAGGTTGACCGAGGTCGAGGTTGAAGTCCTGCCGCGAGGTCGAGGTCGAAGACATGTCGCGAGGTAGAGGTTGAGCGAGGTCGAAGTCCCTTCACGAGGTCGAGGTTGAGTGAGGTCGAGTTTGAACGAGGTCGAGGTCGAAGCCCTGTGGCGAGCTCGAGGTTGAAGTCCATTGGCGAGGTCGAGGTTGAAGTTTAAAACAGAAACAGAGGGGTGTCGGGGTTTAGTGGTTATAGTCACTGAAACAGCTGATAGAGTTATTAGACTGAAAACCGTGTCGATCTCGAGATCTTGTCCATTCTTGAGTGATACGTTTTCAAATGACGTCATTATTTAAATGAAGTCTTAGTCCTCATCAATCGACAAGATCTCGAGATCGCTGTCCATTGTATTTCGTAGTAATTTGTAAATACTAGTGCGCTATGTTCTAAAAATTTTGATAATGCTCTTAGTTTGAAAAATGAAAAAAGTGGGGGCGAGCGCGAGGAGGATCCTTAATGATGGAGGTGGAGTGCCAGTCATCCGAGGCTATGTGGATTGAATTGAATTTTATTTATTGCTTTAGGCATCTAAGGCTCAGGCGGGATAGGGGAGGGAAAAGGATTCGGGGAGGTGTCGGCCAGGGACTAAGTTAATATTCCATAAAGGCATTTGCCTGGTGTGAGTGAGGAAGAACTCTGGAAAACATCAGTCAGGATGGTCGGCCGCTGGTATTGAACCCATGACCTCCCGAATGCTATGCCAACGCTCTACCACTAAACTACGAGGTCGTGATTGAAATGACGGTCCCTAGGTGCTACTCCAGGAGAGAAAAAGGTAAAGTAACTTTATAAATTTATTACTTAATAGCGAAGCTATAGCTAAAAGGGACCTTATAATCCCGCTCATTCTGTCCGTCCATGTACAGAAATGAAATCTCAGGAAGTACAAGGGCAGAGAGGTACGTGGGGTGTCGTTGGAAAGCTTTTATCAAACTGGCTCAGGGAAACAAAAATGAACTGTGACTCAGTCGCGCGACCAAATCGCCTAGTGTGAGTCAGGAATCCCTCCGAACATTTGTACCAAAAAACTGAAGTCACGTCTGTCGGTGACTCAAGTTTGAAAAGGCAAGAAAACCCATCTTGATTGTGGTTTCTCCAGGGTTCTTCCTTTAGTCACACAGGCAAATGCTGGGATGGTACCTAATTTAAGGTCGTAGTTTCTTTTCTCATTTTCCCAGAAGAGTCCTTGCTAAGTTATATCTCTTCGCCGACTTGTAACGGGATTAACCATTTATGGACAAACAAATAGTTGCTGTTCTAATTTTCAAACTTCATTTCGACTATAAGATTCTACGGAAGAATGTTATCCGCAGCAGGAATGCTTAATTGTTGCAGGGAAATCCCACTCACACACCTAAATTTGCCCACATCATACATAATATAATAATCATTTTTCAAGATACGTAACTTCACTTTAAAACGAACAACTACGTATTCCGAGAGAATTCACTATCCCAGATGGCCCTTGTCTGACTAAAGTACTAATTTTAATTAAAAATGTATTTAGTTTGAAATAGACCGAATATTTATTTATTTGTTGAACTGAATTTAATTTGTAAGGCTTGTAGGCAACAGGACTCAGGACTGATGGATGATGATGGAAAGGATTGGTGGAATGAAGAAAGTGGGAAGAAACGGGAGCACCCCCCAGAAAACCCACCCAGACGGGATTTGTCATCCACAAAGCAGACATGGCATGAGCCGGGATCGAACCAACGATCCCCAGCACCAGAGGTGAGCTCTATAGCGTTTAGCCACCGCGCTCGGAACTTATTTGTTCGTTATTCACCTATCAAAAATGTTCCATAGACATGTCTTACACAGACGGTGTTCATTTCATTGTTCAATTTTTCGAGGTCGGACCTCGCGAGGTCCAACCTCGACCTCAAACCGTGAGGTTGAGGTTGAGTGAGGTCGAAATGAAATCGTAAGTTCGAGGTTCAGGTCGAAGTGAGAACGCGAGGTCGAGGTTGAAGTCCCGTCGCGAGGTCGAGGTTGAGCGAGGTCGGGTCCAAATGTACACCTATGTTCATACCTATCATATATGTTCCAGTTGATTTTGGTTTCTAATAGTTCTTTTTCTGCTTTTCAAGATTTTCGTGACTGCAGTAATATTAAAGAAACACCTTACAAAAATCGAAGAATGTTTGCATATATTGATTGCAAAAAAGAAACCAGCCTTTAGCAGCATCTTGAATGACATTATTTACTAAGTTCTGATATGTCTAAACTTTCTATAAAACAAGCCAACATAATCAGATATTCTTTTGGGCTTTGTCTGACTATATCCCCATACCATTTAGGTGTGTAAGAATCAAAGGTGTCCATCCCTCCGGAGGGGGCCCCTCCGGAGGTCACCCCTCAACATAATTACCCCTCACCCTCCAACCTGGAGGGTGATGTGGAGTGGAGGTGGAGGGCTATCTCTGTGCTGGAGGGTGATGTGGAGTGGAGGTGGAGGGGCAGATCAGAGCTGGAGGGTGATGTGGAGTGGAGGTGGAGGGGCACATCATAGCTGGAGTGGAGGTGGAGTGGAGGTGGAGGGCCAGATAAAAACTGGATGGGAGGTGGAGTGGAGGTCAGGCCAAAATGGACACCTTTGGTAAGAATAGTCTTTTGGTTTTAATGTCCTTTTGGGTAACCTAGTTTTATCCTTAAAAAGTTCGAATATAAATATATCGTGTCCATGCATATATCCATTGTCATAACTATTTCCATACTCAATTCTATAATCTTTAAGTCTTTCAGGAACTGTTTTATTTTTATCTCTATCAGGTGACTGCATCTTATATTGCTCCGATTGATCTTGAAATTCGTCCATTGGTGTTCTAAATTTTTGCTCGAGTTCAGTAGTATCTAATGCCTCTTTCCATGTAAGAATGGTTTTTACTTGAGATGAAATTTACGAGATCTGGTTGGCTTGAGTTTCTAGTACCAGTTCTGTTGAGGTAATATGATTATTTATTATTTTATCCACATCCAGTTGTAAGGTTGACATCTCTTCTTCTAGGATTTTCACCTTTTCTTGGAAATCTGTTTCCAATAGATCAAGTTTTTCTACTAAATGTTTTAGATTCTTATCAAGTTTAGTAGTCAGTTTCGTCTGATGTTGTATTTCAATTTTTTATTTTATCTGTCTCATTTTGAATAGATTGCATTTCGTTTTTCATATTTTCCATTTTTTCACATATTTGATCATTTTCCCCTTCTAATGGTTTGATCGCTTTTAGTAGTATCTCTAGCATTTTATTAGATTCAATTGTTTCCTTCTCGTTTTGATTCTTATGCAGATGGTCGTGTATGGCTTGGGTAATAGTTCTAGTTTCAGTAGCCACTTTCCTATGAAAATCCTTTTTTTTAATTCGGTTTTTTAACAACACACATACTTTTCACTGCCGCAAAGTTGGGCGCCATATAATTAAAGCATTCCTTTTGCTCATCTCAGAGATTTAGTATTTTCGGGATCCTTTGAGTGAAGTCAAGTGATTTACCATGTATAATACACGATTCCGAGAGTAGTGCCCCAAGTTCCACATAGCGAAGGTGTCGGGCGTGCTAGCATACTCTTAAAAGATAACTTATTAAAGCTAAGTGATTTATCCAATAAAAGACTGGGAGGATAAAGAATACCTAATTTATTTAGGTTCATGGAGTATCAGACTCCAGAACTGCATATAGCAGAACCATCAAATTAATATAACATTATGATTTAATTCGATCCGATCCAACTTGACAAAACCAAGCATAAGTTAAGCATTTACATACATTAGTAGTATAACAAGTAACAACAGGCTAATAAAAAATGTTAATAAGACAAAAACGAATAAACAGAATTACAAAGAACGTTAGTAACAAAAGAAATATAAAATAAGAATTGTTATCCAAAAGAAACGAAATGATTTTCTGCATAAATAAAAAAGTTTTCCACTTCAAACTTTAGCGTATTTTGGTGCTGCCATCTGTTGAGCACAAATTCAAACTTTTATGTAATAGTCTTTCTATGTATGTAAATATAGTAAATGTTATATATATTAATGAATATTTAAATCATTTTCGTGACTTAAACTAATTAATTAACATATAAAAGAATTAAATAACAATAGTTCATATATATAGGAAACTGCCACAAAATGCAGCAAATTTCTATGGATTTGGAAGTTCAAACTGGAACAGTTGGTTCACTAAGGAGTTTTTGAACGGATCTTCATAACATTCTTTTTCATTTTAAGAAACGTAGAATGTAGGAATAAAGTATTTATAACAATTTTAATTAACGGGTTATTTTTTAAATAAATTGAAAAATTGACGAAACTTGAAATTTTGCGAAATTTGTTAAAATACGTGAAATCTTCAGAAATCGGAAATAAACAAAATAATTATTTCTTCTAGGATAGACAAGGTAATAAATATTTAAAAATAATACTAGACAACACGAATACAAGTACGACAAATGAATTAAAAATGTAAAGAAGATGTTTGGTAAAAGCAATTTTAAGACTTGTTATTAAATCCTAAATCACAGACCAGTATGCTAGAAACACGTTACAAGATATAATTAAAATGAATAATTTATAGTTTATAGAACAAGGTTAGGGAAATCCCGAAGGAATACATGCTTATTTGAATAAAACTCGAAAGATTTTAGACAATAAAAGGACAGGAATTGTAATGTGTGATAATTTTAATTTTAATCATAGATTAGTCTCAATCATCTTCATAATTGACAATGAATGTTTTATTTACGTCACAACAATTTCTATGCTCATGACATACCCAATATAGATTTAGGAGTCAAGTTTCATATTTAAGTAAATATATAATGCATAGGTGTTAGGAAATAAAAATGGAAAATAGGAAACAGCAATATTATTATAAGTAATTATTACAAGTGAGAGGGCAAGAGACTAAACGAATTGGCAAGTTCAAAGTCAAAAGTCCACTATAAATGTGAAACGGCGTAAGCCACAACCATGCGAAAGAGACAATTATAGTGAAGTTACAATATAGACAGTCGAAAATAACTAATAGAACAATTGAAAATGACAATGAGTGAAGTGTTGATATAGAATAATAATTTTAACGCTAAAATTTGGACAGTCGTTATATTTCATAGACAATGTTCAGGTGGTTGAAGAAATAGTTTTACGCTTTATCATAGACAAATAGATAAATACCTCAATTGAAGAAGAAATTACGCGAACAGTTTGTTTAACGAACAGCATTTATATTTTGTCTTATCTTCAAGTTATTCTTTTTTTTATCGAACATAGACAAACTTTTCTAGGAATTATTTATGAATAGACTTGGAATGAATATTTTACAAGCTATGATAAACAGTGTTTTTAAACAGTTTATTTGATATAAATAAGTTGATTGGTCAACATATCTGAACTGAATATCATAATCTTTTAGTTTGTTTAGAATTTGGTCGGTTCATCACCTAAATATCATGGGACTAGTTTCGTACGAAAATAGTTAAATATCATTTTACCAAATGTTTTGACATGACGAAAACTTTGAAGTAATGAATTGCGTTATAAACAAGACTTTACGAAAATAGTTAAATAATATATTAAATGGTTAACGTTCGATCATAGATAAACTATATCTTTGACTATTAAGAGACTTTTCTTTTGCAACAAGATTAATAGAACTTTATATTTTTAAGAATCGAGTTAAATGTTAGTCAGACATTTATTTTAATACTTTAATATCAAACAAGTACATAAAGTGAATAAATAAAAAAGTGACAGTCGAATTATAGACATTTTAGTGCAACAAGCTTTTAGCGAACAATTTTATTGACGTATTTTTTGGTTAACAAGTAATGTTTTGACAATGTATTTTCAAAGACTACTGGATTATTTTCATAGACTACTGGAATGTGATTATCATAGAAACTAGACAAATTACGTAATCTAGTTTCATTACAACTAGTTGAACGAATTATTAGTGTTTTGTAGTGAAAAGTGTAGTAAATATTTACAATTATTGTGTTACCAGTGATTAATTCTCAAAATAAGTTTGTTCTAGAGTCGGAGAGACAGAGGGAGTGAAGGAAATTCATGCAAGTGTCGCATCATTCCACTCAAGGTCATACCGCTGGATGACTTAGCAACAACAATGTTCGTCGCTACAACGTACAGCAGATGCAGACATGATCGAAAGAAGCTTTACTGATGTTTGTATCTCACATTCGCGGGAGTGCTGCCGCAGCGCTCAGTTTATGTTTCTTTGTTTACATCGAGGTGCAGGAGTTCAGCAACTCATTCACGTAAGATTATCAAGAAGGGATGCTTGACATCCACACACGACACATAACAAAGAATGTCATGAGTTTATATTTACAAACAATACATATTTTGTTTTTACTTTTTAGAAAGAAAGTCAAGCAAGTTAACAACTTACGATTTACATTAATTATTCAATTATTTTATATTTTACATATTCAATTTACGGTTGCGGATGTTTTTCATTTTTTTAAAAATTTGTTAATATATACAGGGTGTCTCAAAAAATTCACTTAAGAAACCTAATGTCACTCCCACTTTAATGTTACGACATTCATTGTTCGTTCCATAAGTTTGAAAATCTGTGGGGAGTGATATGGACACGAGATGTTAATTTTCGAGACTCATATTTATTTTATTCTTTTAAGCTTATTTTATTTCTTTCAATAAAAAGCTTATTCATACTGGATATTGGTAACGGGAAACAGCAAGACAATGACTACGTAGCTTTAAGGAAGTAAAGAAGATGTCAGAAATATTTGTGGAATTAGTTGTAGCTGCAGAAAGATTGTCGAACACGAGTTTCTTAACAGGCACGCAGGTTGTTGTTCGGAATAAGGACGGCAGGCCACCAAACCCGGTCACACGCCGACCGCTTGCCACAAAATCATGCTGACTCTGGAGATGTGTAAAGCGCCCGACCCGTGCCACCGGCGAGGAGAATGTTTATGGAAAATTACCGAAACGGATGAAAGTTGAGGTGGAGATAACCAGGTTGGGGTTCTGGACTTGTTATCTGAACCTCGAGACTCGAACATGTAATCAGCTCGTTCATAGTTGGTAGCACCTTTTTGCACTGATTATGAACTTAGCGCGATTCTCCGAATTCAGTGATGGAGAAGTGGACAGCCTGCCTGTAAGTTATTTTGCCTATTTATTGGTTAACATTATCTCGTGTTCGCCCTTCTACGCTCACTTAGATATCTGATTTTTTTGTTCAGTAAATTTAGTTAGTTAGCTTAGACAGATAGAATGGCGGAATAGCCGAATATAAATTTCTTGGACATCGACGTTTTATTTGGTATTGGAAATTACGTATTTCATTTATCAGTCCCTTATCACCAATGCTTAGCATGTAAGTTTCAAGGATATACCTGACATAGACCCATAGTCATACAGGTACCAAGTTACGCTTACTATGTAATCTGTTTCTAGACAATTTACAGCTCTGCCGACGACTATGGAGGTGACAAATTCAATGTATTTCAAAGTTAAAATTAAAGCAATCGAACTAAATATCATAAGGATAAATTATTAAGATACAAAAGAGGTTCCAAAAGTAAGTCAATAATTAGTTTCACTAACAAATTAGATATTCCAAACATGTCCTCACTCCTAGAATTCTTGAGAGATCTTACCAACCTTAACAGATCATTTGCTCTAACTGAGTTAAAATTATTAAAAGTTGAATTGTTCATAACGGGTAAATTGGTTAGTGTACCTTGAGGATTAATATTTATTGCATTAGTATTCTGGGCTATGTTCGGGATGCCATAAAGAAAAAAGTCATTAAATTGGTCAGGAGTAATTTTGGATTGATTTGAATTGTGTGTATTAGGTTCATTCACTTTGTTTATAATGGTCCAAGCCATTTTAGATTTGTTACTAGCCGAAAAGATTGTTTAGGTAGTGAATTCACTTATCTCGCTGCATGTTTAAAAGGGAAGAGGGGAATATTTTGGTTCTTTCCTTCTAAGAGGACAATGTTTATTACATAGTGACTGATAACCACGTCACAGAGCAAAGGGTAGTCACGGTTGGCGATGGGGAGGGCGGGGTTTGAAGAGACAAGCAGGTGCTGTTGATTATTTGTTTTCCTTTTGCCACTCCAATATGTATATTAGTGAAAGACTATTGTAGGACTGGTTTCAGTGGCAGTACTCTTGCAGTTCATGTATAACTCAGCATTTTTCTCTCTTTCTATAATTCTGTTTTCCCTCTTTCTTCTAACAATACTCCATAATGAAGAGTATAAGGAACCAAAATAAGACTTATCGTTTGCTACGCGAAAAAATCCCCAAAATACGTACGAATTAGGAGACTATGATGATGTGTCAATGCCCAGATATCCGAAACTCAGATCCGGATTGTGATTATACGTCAAGTTTTAGAGCGGCTCTATGCTTGGGTCCCTGGCTGACCCTGTGACCCGATTTATGTCTCTTCACCCGGAAAACAAAGTAGAGTATTTGATTATTTCCATGCGTTTCAGGGGTGACCGAGATCGGAGGTGATACTCCGCAGAGCACGGAAGTTACGAAACTGGAGCTCATTGTTCTGAGACCGGGTTAATCGAGTCAAGTTTTAGACCGGATCACGTATGTTCGGGTCATTAAAACTGACTTGGTTTCAGCGCTGCCACGGTACTTCTTCTATATAAGTTATTAGCATTATTTTTTAGAATTTCAGAGGAATTCAGTATTTCAATATTCCCATATTGTTAAGTATATTGATACTGTTCAATGTTTCCCCAGCAAGCCAGGCGACGTCAGCCCGACGTCGGCATTTGGTCGGCAAAGCTCGGAAGACGAACAAGTCGGCGTCGTGTTTTGAAAAAATCACGTCGAGAAGCCGAGTTCGGCGGGTGGGGTTACGCCTCTATGCCAACCACGATGAGTGGGCGTAAGATGACTCGACGACCGACGGCAGCCCGGCGACCAATCGCAAATTATGGATCGCACCGATCATTCCTCGACTACTAGTTGATCGGGCCGCCGCCGTAGGGGTCCGAATTTGGCTTGCTGTCGTAACAAATCTACGATTCGCCCTTATTAATACCGGGATCTGGAGATAGGATGTAGAAATAGCTTATAATAGAGCGGTAGGGTTTGAGAATAAAGGGTTTAAGTCTCAAGTTTGAAATACATAGTACAGCGTATGTCCGACTTACCAGATAGACCACGGGAAACTTCTATAATCGTTGTAGTCGCACTGAGTACTCTTCGATGTGTATCTATCGTGAGTAATTGAAGAACTGTTCCTTGGGAGTACAAGTGTTACTCATTACAATTTGTTTTCCCAATTCTGGGTGCAGAGGTACTCGTAGGAATTCCATAGGTCAGCGAGACACAAGGAAACGATGGCCCATGGAATTCAGATACCTTGCTCTTTTCATGCGGGGTATCCGAAAAAGTCACTGCTGTAATCGGCACATACATTCTAATTTTATATAACTTGTCGTTACAAGTTTGCAAAAAATAATATAACAACAATTTTCCCTTATATGAAATTTCAGTAATTCCGTTCTTCTGACTGTCTTTCGTAAACGAACTCCTTGGTATTGGGTTCGATGATAGGAGGTGCTATGGGGGCGTTGCATGCCACCTTTAAAAGAATTTCGTGATTGCTGTTAGTGCACGCGAAATTCGCATAACATCACAAACACATCCATCATAGCCTAATATAGCATCATGCACGTAAACACTAGAGATAACAAAAAATGGTTGAACAATTAATATGGACTTCACCACAAAAAGGGGGGGAAATGAGTTGTAGCACAGTCACAAACACAAGCTTCACTCATCACCTTGTAAATGATAATAATAATAAAAAAACACCTTCTGTAGAGAAGTTTGTGCTCCTGCAAATATGCGCAGTCAGTAAGTATATGTGTACGCACTTGTACGTAAAGTGTCAGTATTGGAGGTCCTTAATCACCTTAACAAAGACAGCATCTCCACCAAAGTATCAATATGTGTCTGTTGAATCTTGGAGAACTAAAGTTTTTTTTTTTAAGTTTCCAACATGTGCTTAGTTAAGGCTCAGTCCAAGTGCTTTTTCCCGCCTGTTTCGTTTTACATCAATTATTCAAAATTCAGTGCAGGAAAAACAAAATTTAAATCTCGCGGACCAAAGTTCGTTTCACACTTTAATAGTGGGTACAATTAGATTTACAGAAATGATACTAGTAACCTCGGATTGTGTGCAGACATTTTTGGGACAGCATAATGTCCCAAAAATGTCTGCATACAATCCTGAAGTTATTACTAACATTTCCTTAAAGCTAATTGAACATTATTGAAGTACGTAATGAACTTTGGTCCCTGAAAGTTAAATTTTGTTAACTTGCACGTGATTCTGAATAATAGACGTTAAACGAAAAAGGCGGGAAAACCCACTTGGATTGAGCCTTAATGTCAGTGGTGAAAAGAGTAAAAAAAAGTGGTGGCTTGCAGAGAATACAGAATGGAGGATGCAAATTGTTGGCAATCCCTGCCGCTGTCCTGGGTGACATCTTTAAAGCTGACATCTTTTTAGGAATAGCATCTTCTTACTTTTCTCGTCCTGAACTGGTATTCATGGTTGTGGTCGTGACTGGTATGACTAAATAATGTCTGGTTTATTATGTGTTGAACCCTAGCTGTTGGTCGGAACGCTGTTCATACTAAGAGACTCACAAGTTGAGACCAATGAAAAAAATCCTTTCGGCAGGCCTACAGGCTGAGGTAGGTTTCGAAGTGTTTTTGAATGAATTTATTGGGGTAAGTGCAGAATAAAAACACTTTAAGTAAATATACTTTTATCATTTTATTTTCATTATGAAATTATAAATACGGTAACTAATTACCCTAATAGGTAAACTAATTACCGTGCAAACGTTTTGTTATTACAACTAAATGCAGTGATATTCCAATCGAAATTAACAGGTTCAATGAAACCCGCCACCTTATATACCACTAACGAAATATGAGCGCTATCGAGATACTAGTTATTGATTTATAGATTAATAATCAAGAGTTTTTCAACGCTACCCCATAAGACATCGTTTTAAAGATTTCGAATTTCCACCTCTAACCTCACTCATACCCCCACAACCCCTAAATCGTTGGTGTCACCGTAAACTTCTTAGGGAGTCCTATAATTTACGCAGACAAAGTTTCCCTATAAACTCCATACATAATTTTTTCAAAATTTCAACCGCTTCCCCCAACCACCCCCGTGCGTCGATTTTGCTTATTAACGAACTTAGCCGAACTATTAAGCCTAGAAACAACATAATAAAATTTGGTGCAAATAGCTTTAAAATTATGACCGCTAGCTGGTGTATAAATATATATAGGTGAGGGTGGGCCAGAATGAGACACGGGCCACAGTGAGACTTTTGAATTATCTCCAGTTTGCATAGACGAATTAGTCTGCCATCTACAGTGTAAATGTATAAGTACCATACCTACCCACAATTCCACATTGCAAATGGCTGCACATTATGGTGTGAGCATAAGGACACATCTGTTGGAAATTCACATCTAAAGTAATAGTTTGCCAATTCATTCAGTAAGTCATTT
The DNA here is from genome assembly GCA_022664845.1 of Lepisma saccharinum. Classification (NCBI taxonomy): domain Eukaryota; kingdom Metazoa; phylum Arthropoda; class Insecta; order Zygentoma; family Lepismatidae; genus Lepisma; species Lepisma saccharinum. Next base: position 41,424 of record JAGDQP010011910.1, read on the forward strand.
CGTGGTGATCGTCTAAGAATACAGGTAAGTTAAATTCGAATGGTAGATGCATACACCTTTCTTCATAATTGAGTATAATTGCATTAGTATAGTGCACGTTCTTCTAGGTGATCGGATTGAATGTGTTAAGAAGAAGGTCGGGCCAGAATGAGACAACCACATATGGGCCACAATGAGACATACCAAAATACAAAACAATACACGAATAAATCCAAATTGTTGCAATTTGTCAATGTTTTTACTTATAATAAATTGGTAATATTATTCTAGAGATTTCTTTCCTTGTTTCTTTGTAGATCCAAGATGTCGAGAGGAAGGAAGAGGAAAACCAACAAGGGATTATTTACGGAAGACTCAATGAGAAAGGCAGTAGGTGCAGTGTTGGTTGGAGTCGATGGTCAGAAATTGTCTTTGCGGCAAGCAGCAAAACAATACAACGTGAAATTTCAAACTCTGCAAAGGTATGTTAAAAAGCAACAGTTAAATCCTGAAGATGAGATTCGGATGGTCCCAAAATATAATAGCAGACAAGTTTTTAGTGAGGCAGAAGAAATCTCTTTAGCGGACTACATGATACAGTGCTCAAAAATGAGTTATGGAAAATCAACCAAGGATTTCAGGGAACTGGCTTACGAAATGGCTAAAATAAATAATAAGACGGTTCCAGATTCATGGGAGACCAAGAAAAAAGCAGGAATTGATTGGATGCAAGGGTTTTTAAAACGTCATTCTCACTTAAGTATTCGTCAGCTTGAGGGCTGCAGTATCTCGCGTGCAACTTCATTCAATAAGCATAACGTTACTAAGTTCTTTGAAAATTTAGAGAATGCGTACGCTCGGTCTGAGAAGTTCGCAGATGGAACTCGCATCTATAATTTGGATGAAACCTCAACAACAACAGTCCAGAAACCTAGAAAGATTTTAGCACCGAAAGGCGTGAAACAAGTGAGCAAGTGTACGAGTGGAGAACGAGGTGTCTTGGTTACAACATGCTGTATTGTAAGTGCATCGGGCAATACACTGCACCAGCAATGATCTTTCCTCGAAAAACCTTCAAGCCACACATGATTCGCGGTGCCCCTCCTGGAACACTGGGATTAGTTACTAGCTCTGGATGGATGACAAGTGAAGTGTTTCCTGAAGTAATGCGACATTTCGTTAAATATAGTGGTTCTTCAAATGACAATCCAACCATTCTCATCTACGATAATCATGAGAGTCATTTGAGTATTGAGGCGTTGAATGTTGCTAAAGAAAATGGCGTGATCGTAGTCACTTTACCACCACACTGTAGCAATAAACTACAGCCATTGGATGTAAGCGTGTTCTATCCATTTAAAGGTCATTATAATGCAGCTATCGATTCGTGGTTGCTACATCACCCTGGACCCCAATGACAATTTACGACATTGCAGCCTGTGTTGGAGTAGCTCATGAACGCTCTATGACAACCTTCAAATATCAAATCTGGCTTTAAAAAAAGGGGAATTTTTCTATTCGATAGTGAAATATTCACTGATGATGATTTTCTAACCAGTTCTGTGACTGATCGTAATCCTTGTGATAACTCAAATGATATCCCAGCTACAGCAATCAGTGAAAGTAATCCAATGGGAGTTTGTGCTGATAGTGTTGAAAACTCTTCATGTCCAGTGTAAGCTTATTAGGAGCAAGCGTAGAAATGGGCCTATAGACCAATAGCCCTATTGAAAGTAACAACACTTCCAAATTTATCAGTCCAGTCATGTTTAAAGGATTCCCCTAAAGCTGGTGAAAGAAAACGAGCACCGACTGGTCGCACGAAAGCGTCAAGCATAATTCCAACTGATACGCCTGAGAAACAAAAAATTGAAAAGAAGCTAGAAGAAAGACAATGTCGCAAATCATCTCGTGTGTTTAAAGGTTTATTTCCTTGCAACAAGAAACGAGACGAATATGACTTCATTTCCTCTAATAGCAACGACGAATGTGAGCTCGACGTTTCATCAAGTAGTGGTGACATAGAACTTTCAGATAAGAGCCCTACATTTCCGCGAGTTGATCCTACTGGTTTTAAAGAACTTGAACGTGATCCAGAAGTTGATGATTTTGTGTTGGTTGAGTTCACGGAACCTAGAAACATTTTTTACATAGCAAAAGTTATGAGGTCAAAAGATAGTAACAATGATTTACAAGTTAGTTTTTTAAGAAAGTGCGTAAAATATGAAGGCTATTTTTCGTTCCCTCATGTTCCAGATGTAGCATTAGTTCATCTGTCCGATGTAAAAATGATCTTCTCAAATCCGAAACAGTTAGGATCAACACAAAGATTAAAATCTTTTGTGACATTCGAGTACAATTTTGATTTGCTGAACATACGTTAAACATATATAGAAGGGTACAAGGCAGTAACAGTTTAAAATTGTGTTGTTTCGGAAGAAAAATAATATTTTGCTTTGTTTTTATTAGTAAGACCATATTATGCTTTGTTTTTATTAGTAAGACCATATTATGCTTTGTTTTTGTTCTTAATCCTTATTATGTCTCACCGTGGCCCATGGCATGTCTCATTGTGGCCCTATGGTGGGCCACAATGAGACAGACGGAGACTATTTTTCGATTTATCGTAACTTCCTTAATGTAAATGATATTTGTTTGGAAATCCCCGCTTTATGTGCACAATTATATTTTCATCGTACCTTGGGTTCTTAATTTTAAAGGTACTATTAAACAAAATATTACTGATTTAAATTTTTTGTCTCATTCTGGCCCACCCTCCCCTATGACATGGTACCGATCTCAATAGGTAGATTCTTCTTCGAAATCTACCTAATAGGTTGTTGTTCTGTCAAAGGTGAGTTAGATGTTGAAGTTTGGGTAATGTTTTCTTCTTGTTTAGATAATGTAGGTGAAGGTGGCATAGGAATCGTAAGTGAAATTTGGCTTGTAGCCTGATCATTGGTCTGTATAGCTGGATAAATAGGAGTTTCATGTATGTGATACAGGGATTCTTGCAGTGTAGAGAACAAGTTTCATGAGTATTTTCATTGAGCATAGTGGACATAGGTAAAGAAATAGATTTAGGACTTAAAGAAGGAGGTGGCTGAGCAATCTGGTATTTTACCTTAGCTATCTTATATCTATTTAGTCTACATAGCTTGACAAATATTATTAAAATAGCTATAATAATACATGTTAAACATATCCTAGCGGGTATCAATAGGGTCTTGGTCACCATTTCTCTGAAACGAGAAAAAGAACCTCGAATGATCATTGTTCTGATTATGATTACGTTGTTCTAAAGTTTTAATTTTACGAGCCATTATAAAAAACATGCAACTTAATATTATCAAAAGTATGCAAAACAGTACTATAGATATAGTAATAATTAATAAATTAGTATTCTCAAAATTAAATTCTAAAGGTTTGATAAGTTTGTTCCGAAGCTTGATGGAATCTACTTGGTTGATGAGCCTATCTAGCTGTTACATGGTCGTATTTTCTATTAAGAGAGGCAATGCTTCAGTGTTGTTTAAATTCAAATGTTGCGTAGCAGAAATTTTAAAATGGCACGGAGTAGTGTCTTCAGTGCTTCGGAAAAATTGCTTTTCGGCGCTCTTTATCTCTTTCCTGATTTCGTTCCATTGGAGACAATTCTCTTTAGAAGGACAAGTGGTCTCCAGGTTCAAATGGGATCTCACTGCTAGGAAAACATCTGCATGAGAGTTAACTGCTATTCCCTTATTCGAGAGTCAAAATGGTTCCAAACTGGGACAGAATAATTTCATGATAGCTGTCGGTTGGCAACGCTGTCGTGCCTATCGCAAATACTAGGGCTCTAATAGCAAGGCTGAGAGCGATCATGTTTTCTTTCTAGAAAAAAAAGAAAGAAAGAAAATGTGTCTTAAAATCTGATCTTAAGAGCTAACTGATATTTAATAAATATAATATGTCTTCTTCTAAAAGCAAGTTATAATTATTTATGTGTATAATATGCGGTATATATATTCTAAGTTGTTCATACAATTCTTTACATTAACCTAGCAATGTTGACATTGAACTTGTATTCTAAATGTGCTGAAGCAGCATTTTTGTGTTGGCTGTAGCTTCTTTTCTTCTGATCATCGTAGAATTTTCTCATGAGTATAGAATTGCATGTTACTAAAAATGAATTTCTTATGCAGTTAGATAGTGATTTCGGTTGTGACATGGCGGGTTTTCGTCGCATACAATCATTAATCGCTATTGATCGTGAATTTTCGTGCGTGCTACGATTGTGAGGATCACGTGTTTCGGGGGTTGTTTCCTAAAGAAAGCGAAGATCACATTCGCGATTTCTTTTTGGAAAGAAGTGAGGTATTTGAGGACGATCCCGAAACTTTGCGTAGTCGTTTGTTGTTTTTCTTTCGAAAATTACTCGACAGTGTGGACGATTATGTGGAGGAGCTCCACAATGTTCCCCGCATAGAAATCCAAACAAATGAAAGTAAGACCCTTTGGATTTTGCACTAACGTAAGCACCTTGCGTGTTTTTTCTTATAAAACTGGCTCATGTATCAAATGCGTAGTGTAAAGAAGCAAACATTGATTGCGTTCTTATATAAAAGTGTTTTCCACATCGTGAAAAGGTGACAGTGAAAAAAACGTTTGCTATCATGGCCTCCTGTTACTATCTTATTCCTGCATAAGAAAAAAAGCTGGTCAGTATTTGATCTATCATCATGTACCATGGCTAAAACCTGTCACGTGTTAATGTGTACGTACTCTGTGTTGCCTATTCTTAACTTAATAATTAACTAATAGAGGTTAAAATTTCAGCCTTGCCTGTATATGTATACATTTTACCTATAACTAACTGAGTTTGGAATGAATCTTTCGAATATTGGTGTTAACTTGTAAGAAAAGTAGAAATGTAGCATTATTTTCTTCAGAGTAAAAAATACTCTAATGTTTGTTCTTTCTCTAATTGGAGGGCGTGCGTTAACAATTATATATATATATATATATAATCATAATATGTAGCCGTTTTCTATCCACTCCTGGATGAAGGCCTCCCCCTTTTCTTTCCACATATCTCGGTCTGCTGATATCCTCATCCATGTAGCTCCTGAAAAACGCTTGATTTCATCTACCCATCTTACGTCGTCTCGGTCCTTTCTTTTCTCTAGGAATCCACTGTAGTACATTTGTCGTCCACCTTCCATCTGTTCGTCTAGCTATGTGACCGGCCCATCTCCACTTCAGCTTCTTCGCAGTCTTGATTATATCCTCTACCTCTGTTTGTGCGCGAATCCATTCATTTATCTTCCTGTCCCTCCTGGTTATTCCTAGCATGCACATCTCCATTGCTCTTTGTGTGACTCTCAATCTTTGAGTCGTTTGCGCATTCAATGTCCAAGTTTCGCTGCCGTACATCATTACAGGTAAGAAACATTGATTATAAACTTTACGCTTCAGACACATTGGTAGTTTCCTTTTGAAAAAAAAGTGTAGTCTTCCAAAAGAACTCCACGCCATTTTACATCTTCTATTTATTTCATCAGTCAACTTTGCATTCGATGTTTTAAGCTGGCCTAGGTAAACATACTCATCAACTATGCCTATTGTCTCTCCGTTAATCTTCACTTCCTTCTTTGCAGCATGTTGGTTGTACATTACTTTTGTTTTACTTAAGTTCATTTTAAGGCCTATTTTCGAACTCTCGTTACTCAGTTCTTCCATTCTTGTTTGTAGTTCTTCTGCACTTGAAGCAAACAGGACTATATCATCAGCGAACCGTAGGTGATGAAGATATTCGCCATCAATTTTAATTCCAACTTCATCCCAGTTTAAATTCTGGAACACTCTCTCCAGGACCGCACAAAACAGTTTTGGAGAAATTGAATCTCCTTGCCTTACGCCTTTTCCAACTTTAAATTTTTCACTGTCTTGATGCAGTCTAATGACAGAAGTGGCAGCCGAGTAAATGTTTCGCAGTAACTTGATGTATGCACTTTCGATGCCTTGAGATTTAAGTACTGCTGACAAGGAGACCGAATCGAAAGCTTTTTCAATATATATATATATGCTATTAATTGCTCGATCGAAATTCTTCGGTTTCTGGTCGTGAGAGAGAGACCATTTCGTTCCACTCTTTATCGATGATTAGGGCCCCTTGGACTTGGCCGGAAACCACGCGGCCATGCAACTGAATAAATCTCCCGAACAACTAATGCATTCTTTTAAAAAAAACTAAAAAAAGCAAGAAAAAAATACATTTTGTAATGTTTATTTTAAAGATGTCCTTGCGGTAGCAGTGTTATTGCCGTGTTTCCTCTATACTCTATATGTGTTACCTCTATATTCCATGTTCTTCTAGAAGATTGACGTCTTCGTAAAAAGGTCTTAAGCGTTGCAGAGCCACTACGTCCGTTATCCAGTTGCCTCTTGAGTTCTTGAATTTTGGCTTGTATGCGTTGCTATGACCGTTGGAGGGCCGGAGAGAGGTGAAGTAAATGCTTTCACATTGCTTTTCTTGAATGATGGGTTGAATATTAAGACCTGATCGCCTTTTCACATTCGTGTTGAGATCTTTTGCTATCGTAATACTCCTTTTGCCTCTGGAAATCCCACTCAAGATTTCTAGTAACTGCCTGTCTAGCTTCTTTCATGTTTTCTAAGCGGATTGCGTTTTCCGGGATGCCGCACTGTCGGCTGAACTTTGAATCTGTTATTTCTCTGGGCTGGAAACCATATGTAATGTAATAAGCACTGAATCCAAGCAAAGGGCGATGTGCTTAATTAATACAATGAATAATTTCGTTCAGGTTGGTATTCCATAAACGCTGGTCGCCGCCATTTTGGGATATCCTTGCTTTGATCATAGATTCAATGAGGCTATGTGTCAATTCTATGAGTCTGTCAATTCTGAGACCGACGTTGTTACGGACGTAGGCGAGGAGATGATGTGGGGCTATGCAGTGGCGGCTTTTAAATTCTATGTGTCTATCACTTTTCAACGTAATTGAAACGCCGAATTTCAGTACAATGTCATTATAGATGGAACCAGAAATGGGTTTCGCCGTTAAATCCGGGACGGCCTTTGAGATAACTAGCCTAGAACCGTCATCTATTGCTGTTAAGTCGTGGCGGTGGTTTTGGTATGGAATCGGGTAAGGCCCTGAAGTATCCAATTGATATGTTGTGAAGGGTGGCGGAATTGTTCCATGCTGCAGTTCGCCAGGTAGAAGCTTTCTTACATGCTTCTTTTGCTGACACTTCGTGGAAAGAAACTGTTTCATTTGTTCATTTCTTTGTGGCGGAAAAGTATGTTTTCTTCAAACCTAAGTGGTTGACGGTTTTTGAAGTGTGTATGGAGTAAAACCATACATCGTGTAGTGCCTGTGGAATACAGAGCCGTTTGATGCTTTTCCTTCCATTATTCTTATGTGCCGATCTGTATAAAACGCCTTGTATTACTTTGTAGTATTAATAATTTTTAGCCTAACAGATCGTGGATTTTCCAAAGCCTCTACAATTTTTCCAACGGTAAGGTCACTGCGTTGACATCTTTCCATTTGTAAGTCTTGAAATAAGGTTCCTATAAAGTTGATGTCTTCTTGAGAATGTGTTTTCATTTGTGGGTTCCTTGTGTTCGTGGGGTCGTTGGTTCGCTCATCTTCTATGTCCAAAGACCACGTAATTTTCTTCTGTACTTCTGTTCTCACATCTAGTTTTTGGTTGTTCTTCAGTCTCAACGGTGCAAATTCTTTTTGTTACATCAAATGGATTCTTTTCTTCTCCTTCTTCTAGGTTGTTCATGTTACGACTACGGCCATGTTGGATAATGTAATTCAAGATTTTTATTTCAAAATCGAACTCAGCGACCTTTGAAATGTTTAAAATAATGAAGTTTCATGAAACCAAATATTTTAAAATTTGTTTTCTCAAGTTTTCGCAGTGAGGAATTTCCGAGTTTCCGTAATTTTTTAGTTCAGAGTCATACTCAGCGACCATTGAAGCACTGAGATAGGAAATATAAAGAAAATTAAATGGGATTTTAAAATTAAAATGCATCGTGTTGCCCCCGTCTTAATTTCG
>JAGDQP010011911.1:2638-51688 GCA_022664845.1 Lepisma saccharinum
CCGTACTCTGCTTATGGGGTCGTTGAGACACATCTTCACTAGTTGAACCATTTTTTTCGGAATTCCAAATCGTATCAGGATACTGTATAACTTTTCCCTTTTGATAGAATCATATGCTTTCTTAAAATCAATGAATAGCTGATGAACCGTCCCATTGTATTCCCATTTCTTCTCCAAAATTTGTCTCAAGGCAAAAATCTGGTCCAACGTGGATCTATTTCTTCTAAATCCACATTGGTGATCTCCAATGATTTCATCTACGTATACACTTAGGCGTGTTAACAGAATATTACTTAATACCTTGTAACAGGTTGAAAGTAACGAGATTCCGCGATAATTATTACAGTCCGATTTATCACCTTTTTTGTAAATATGAACTATTATTGATGTTTTCCATTCCTTTGGGAGCTCCTCCTCTCTCCATATAGCACTTATCAATTTATGTAGTTCCTTGATTAGTGCCGTTCCTCCTGCTTTAATTAATTCGGCTGGAATATTGTCTATTCCTGGTGATTTGAAGTTTTTTAATTTCTTTACCAACATTTCGATCTCGATCGGTTCGGGAATCCAGGGTTCTGCGGTATGGATTTCAAATTCCTGTTTGTTCCCCGTTGTGTACATTAAGAAGTATGTCGAAATAACTTTTGCACACATCGACAATTTTAGTCGGATCCGCCTGAAGATCTCCACGTTCATTTCTAATCATTAATAGCCTCAGCTGGTAACCGTTTCTTAACGTGTTTACCCCTTTGTATAGATCTCGTATGTTATTTGTCTTTCCGTTTTCCTGTATCTCCTGAATCTTCTGCGTTAGATATTCTCGCTTTTTGTTTCTGATCCCGCCTGTGGGGTTTCGTATCGCGTTACTGTAGTTTTTGGTATTTGCTTCGCTTTTATTACTTAGCCATCGCTGCCTTGCTTGTTTCCGTTCCTCATGAAGCTTAAGGCATTCTTCATCAAACCAAGGCTTGTTTTCCTGTTGTTTCTTTTCACCTACGCGTTCCTTCGCTGCGCTCTTAATTGTTTCACTAATTGCCTCCCACATCTTACTTACATCAATTTCATTATTATCATCATCATTATTATTACTCGAGTCGGTTAAGACTTTGAACGTATTTTTTGAGAGTTCGAGTTGGTAATCTGCTTTTATGCTCGGATTATTTAATCGTTTAACTTCGAATTTCAGTTGTTTTGACCCCTTGCTTTCTCTGTTCGTGATGCATAACTTTTCCCTTACCTTTGTGGTCACTAATTGATGGTCGGTGTCACCTTCCGCTCGTCTGTACGACCTAACATCCATTAGGTTGGTGTGTCTTCGTCTGTCTACTAATACGTGATCGATCTGGTTGAGAGTTTTGCCGTCCGAAGATACCCATGTGTATTTGTGTGTCTTTGTGTTCAAAGTACGTGCTCTTTACCAGTAGGTTTTTTCGAAATCGCGAAAGTTATCAGTCTTTCTCCATTGTTGTTTTTTTCGTGAAGGCTGTATTTGCCTATGGTAGGTCTATATTTTTCTTCCCTCCTTACCTTTGCATTGAAATCACCCAACACAATTTTAAAATTATACTTCGGCATTCGGTCAAACAGCCTTTCTAGAAACCAAAAAATATAGTCAAGTGTTGCATATGCTTAAAGCTAGAGTTCAGTTCATAAATACTTTCATATATAGTAAATTTTATTATTTCTTACAACTTTTTCCACTTCCTCAAAGCATTTTAGCACAAGTACTAAAATATACTGGGTTCTTTATATGGTCAGGTTACCCACTTAGGATAGCAAGAACAAAGTTGTATTTACCGTATAAACATGGTGGCCTGAGCCTAAAATATATGCTTAGAGCACAACGATTACATAGCATCACAGGTGACGAAAACTTGATAGCCAATGAATACAATCAGTTGATTATGCATTTCATGATAATAGAACCGCCTATGAATATATGTCCATGGAGCATTTTAGCGCCTGAATTAACAGAAACTTTTTTTAAGTATTTCGTACGGGTCTATCAGTTCTAATGAGGTTCAAAGGTGGTATAGGTTTTTTCAAGAACAGACAAACAAAATAAGTCAAATTGAAGACTTACAAATTTGGTCAAATGTTTGGGAAATTAAACATCTCCCTATTGCAGTCAATAAATGGTACTTTCTAATTCATGAAATATTATCAACGCAAACCACACTGGCACAAAATGATTACTGTACTGAATTTTCCTTGTGATGCAAAATTTTATAGAGTATAATTGGCCACAACTCTTCAAAGAGAGTGCTCTTTCAACAGAGACTGTTACAAAAGTTAACTAATATGTAATGAACTTTTTCCTCATAATAAGAATTCTGTACTGCAACAAATCAAGCTGAAAAAAGCTTGTCAATCATAGAATTCCTAGGGTGGACGTTTTTCAACGCTACAGAATGTACAAACGAGTATCAAATAAATTCTCGTGAGAGTTCGTTTACAGATGTATTGTTAAAGTTATACCGATAGTAATATATTTTGTTAAATTTGTATTGTTATTACTGCACCTCAGGTCAGAATTATGTATTAACTATTTAACGCAAATAAAATATGTAAAATTAAAAAAAAAAAGTTGTAAAAAGTAACTATTCGTAGTTTTTCTGATGTAAATACTGTATTTTGAATGACGTTTCATTGTAGCAGAATAGCTTCTGAGCAGGGTTGCCACCAATGAGGGAATTTAAAATGTATGCGAAAAAATCAGGGAATTCAGGGGAAAAACAATGTTTTTTTCGGTTAGGTGGTTAATCAGGAAAATCGAGAAAAAGTGGCTGACTGATTCCAAAGATGCCGTTAAGATCGGCAAACAAAATATTGATATGAAAATGAAACAACTGAAGAAAAAAAAAAAATGGTAAAAATTACGTTGGAAGCCAGGAGATAGGAGGAAATTAATTCGGAAATCAAACGTCTGTTGAACTCGGAAGTGATTTCGATGTCTATCATAGTTAAGAGGGCTATTCGTTTTTTAAGTAAATTGACCTACAGGTTGTTTAATCAGATGAACTGTAGGAAGTGGAATACCCTAATTGTTAGGTACATAATGTGATGTAATATTTTCTCTTGTAAGGCTATACCCCCATTCAAGGTTTGAAACCCCACCCATTTTATGGATCACACAGTATTAATTCTTATACTTTAGTAAACCTGTTTCCATACATTTCAGAAGCTATGCAAACAATGTGACAGTTCAGTTCCTCTGATTTATGAAACTGCTTAGCATTTTTTTTTAAGTAATTATTTCCTGACACTGTGTTTCACTATTAACAGCTTCCTGTAATTTCATTTAACTCTCTTTAAGTGTATGGGAGTACTCAGATTTGTTAATCAGTCAGTAGTTACGATACGCAAAAAAGAAATTAGGGAAATCTGATGTATCATGTCAGGAAATTTGAAAACCAGTGGCAACCCTGCTGAGTTTTCATGTGGTTCTGTACAAATATCTTACAGGGTGTCTACTAAAATTCCAAAATGAAATTTCGTGACCTTTTCTTGACCAAATCATAAAATTTCGTAACATACAAAACATAATAACAGTACCTATATTCTTTAGCACTTATCTTTAGCTTACCTCTACTTTTAAAGGCGATAAAAACTTGGTGTCTTCTCACATCACTTCCAGTATATTCACTGTATATAGTCAACCAACAGCAAACACTCACAAACCCACTTTTAAAATTACATATCTAAATACACATGATGTACCTATATTGACCAATCCTTTAAAAATGCCACACTGATTGTAAACAGTTGTCCTGATGAATTCTATCTCTCTTTTAAGTTGGTTAATATTGTTTTACTCTTTTTAAAGCTTTTTCGATCTCCTTCTGAAGTGCTTCAACTTCCTCTTCGGTCTGTTGTAACAATCTCCTTCAACTCTTTAAGGTATTCTGCTTCCATCTTGCTTCCAAGACATTTTGTTTTGTCTTTCGTGTTCCTCATCTCGTTTTTGCTTCAAAGCTTCTATTCGTTTCAACGATGCATTTCTCACAACCATGATCATAGACTTCGTTACCGATACCTTATGTAAACCTCCAATGTATATACGGAACGCTGGGAAATCAAAGAATGTTCAGATAGGTTCTCCACTACTCTTTGTTAACAGAAAATCCTCTTTCTACAGTACTATTTCCATGGAACATTGTAAGTATACGTTTAGAAAATTCTACGAGTTTTTCATCATGACTGAAAATTTTCATAAGAAATACATCTAACCTGTCTTTCTTCCAATTAAACGACTACATACTTCTTGAATATGTGGTTTTTCACACAGCGATAAGTAACTTTTCTTAATTTCATCTGCTTCGACGTAAGCTACATGGCTTTTCGAGGTCAGTTCTTGTAAAGTACTAGTAATACGAGATTCTCTCAAATAACTATTTGTCATCACTAGAGAACGGATTTTTATTAAATTTCATATTCTCTATTTTTTATCGGAGAGCTAAAAAACATGAGATCTATACGTTGGGATAGGCATAGACTCCATTGTGCATGAGAAAAAATTTCATATTTCTTAAAATTTTGACCAAAACTTCATATTTTACCAAATTCTTTATATTTTGTTTATATTTTTATGTTTTATTCCGAAATTATCTTACTTATATTAAAAATCTTAGTGGAAACGCCAAGAATTTGTTTAGGGATTTATTTTATTTTCTCAGACTTTTCTATGCATTTCTGGAGAAAAATGCTGCCAAAACGTGTTGCCTTAGGCTATAATTCTATGTTTATCTTCAGCGAGACAGCGATTGTTGAGGTTCAAACCCTTGGGGAAGTTTGGGAGGGAGGGGGTTGGTGAATGGAATTTTTCTGTCTATCAGTTGCTGTGTGTCATTGTTTGTGGTTACTAGTGATTTGAGAGCTGGACGTGGAGCATTGTATGGTGATACCAAGATGCCAAAAGCTGGAATTCGAGATTGGTGCTCTGAATTTAAATGTTACGTTACAGCTGGGAAAATAGTTTTGTGCACCTACAGTTCGAAAGAGATAGTATATTTTTACCCTTTACAATATAAAAACTTTTCTGCTATTCTAGTTATATACAATATATCTTTTAAGAATGTTGCACTAAATTGTAAAAATAAGTTTCTAACCATGGCGACTTTTTGAACATTTTGTAAGAACTTCGTAAGCTACTAGTGAATGCTGATATATGCCAAATTTTGTTTTTGTATCACTAGCGGATTGGAAATTGGCATTTGGGCAGACATATTGGATACAACATGGCAACTTTTGGGGTATTTCGATCAAATAAATGTATTGCCTTCGGTAGTACACACGTGTGCAAAATTTTTACTCAATCGATCAACGGAAAGTAGGTGAGAATTTTAAAGATTTTATTGGAATTACTTTCGGGAGACCATATTGGATTCAATGTGGCTAATTTATGAACATTTTGCTCAAATAAATGTACTGTCATTGGAACTACATACATCTGCAAAATGTGAACTCAATATGTTAATGGGAAGATTGAGAATTTGATTACAAGATTTGATTGTTAGGGGAGCACGATAATAAAATCGTTTAATTAGTTGTGTAACTATTTCAGTAAACTTTCTAAAGTGCTGAATGTCTTCTTTGGAAATTTCATTTATTTATTTTTGCAACTAGATGTGCACGTCAAGGGATCATTTAATAAAATGTGACTGTACATTGTATACGAAGGAAAATCTGTGACTAAATAAGTGTATTTTAGTTGAAATTAATACAAAAGAAAGAAAGAAATTTTCATATTTCTTCATATTTTGGCATTTTCAATTTCATATTTTCCTAAAATTTTCTTCATAAAAATCCGTTCTCTAGTCATCATATACGGAGAAAGGTATGATGATCCTCTCACCATAACCTTGCACAATGGTGATTTCTGATTAACTAATGATGTAAATAAAGAAACGAGAAAATTTCTGCAATCTTTTCTGAAACAAAGAATTCCAAGTTCTTGTATTCCCTTTGCATGCTGCTGTTGCACCAAAGCCAATATCCACTGATCTAACATCCAGAAGATTCTCTGTCTTTGTCACATCCACAACTATCAGTTGCTTGACTGTTTTAACAGAAGACATTTCACTCTTTTTCAAGAAGCGTGCTTTGCTTGCGATTTGGTAGCGTCTAAAACCGGCCATATACATTTTTGGCGGTGAATTTTGACGTTTTATAGAACACAATTTTCCAGTCTCTACATATATTTGTACAGATAAAAAAATCGTGACCCAAAAGATAAATTTCGCGACTTATTCTTGACTTTCATGACCGTTTTCTGATTTCGTGACCGATAGACCTTACCTTATTTCAGAGGCAACAGGATCCTATTTTCAAGAGTTAACTGTTGTTAGATATGAAGAAATCAAATTCGCAATTTTCCATTTGTTATGATAAAATAACTGGACCTCAAGATCCGATATTGGTCGGATGTAAAGGGGTTGTGTCTGTGTGCACCATCTGAATTCTTACCTTATAGAACGAGCAACAAGGAAAGATAATTCGAACAAACTTATGAAAACTATGGGTGAGGAAGTAGTGATTTGGTACTTGATCTGTAGAAGTTTTTCAAACTTTCGCTTGTAAGGATGGCGGAATAGAGGAATTTACGAAGTGAATTTGGAGTCTTTCAGTTAGTTTTTGAAACATAAGAGTTCTTCGGGTCTAGCAGTTGGAAGAGTGAAAAGTAAATGAAGTATTCTCAAAAATCTTAAGGAACCGAAAAAATACAGAAGAATTGTGAAGTATTTAAACCACACCTTCCAACTAAAGTTCGAATGTAATTTCTTCTATTCCATGTTCGTGAACACATTGGAAGATCAGGACCTAGTTTGTAAGTACCATCCCGGCATTTACCTGGTGTGACTGAGGATGCGAAATCGTGGAAAAGCAAAGTCCCCCCACTGACAATTTACTGGGCAGAAAATAATTATATTGTTGATTGTCCCTTCGTATCCTTGATTATTGCTGTTCCACTGCACCCTTGATATTTCCATGTCAGTATTGAATTAATATATTTTAGTACTAACTACTATGACATGACCTCGCATTCCATTCCGTACAAAACTCATTCATGAGTGATACAAGCATATTACTACTTCTCATATTATGCTCTATCGTGAACGCATACGGATTTATTAAATAACGATGAATGGTGATATGATGTATGGTTCACCAGGGAAGGGAACAAGCGACGAACACAGATTGTAACCATCTGGTCCAAAACTTACGCAATTTACTTGTGGTAACACGATAGTCCTCTTTAATTATGGAAACGTTCAAGTATTACGTAAGCAAATTTGAGAGTCTTTAGACCACTTCCCCCTTGTACGCAAAAAAAAGCAGATACCCGACGACCCCCATCCCTTGTGCTTACGTAAGATTTCTTATTTCGTAGTCCAAAAAAATGTGTAAAACCTACACTAATTTTTTAAGTGAATGTCACGTACGCATTGCTCTGATCCTCCCTCTGTGTTGTTAGCAAAAATAAGTGAACCTTTGCCCGCCCACTTTGAATGCTTACGTAATACTTGAACGACCCCTATTGGATCACTGATTACTCAATCACTATCACTGGCTTGCCACTTCGAACACTGTTATTTAGTTGCCATCACTGTCTTACCGTGGTCATGTCAACACTGCTGTTGCCAGAAAGATCTGCGAGAGTGATTTCAAGTAAATAATGTAATCTTTGTTGTCTGAACTGTAGATCGCCAAATTCTCTATTTGAAACTGCTTGTCTAAACTTCTATGCAATTTCATGAACTTGACGGGGGGGGGGTTAATTTATTTTAATTTCTGTCCTTATATTTATAAAACAATTCTTTTCAAAACTGCACACATTCCACTTTAGAGAGAATTAGACATAGCATTTTTATGGGTTAAAATAAGCGTAAAAACAGATGGTGTAAAACTTCGACATGTTTGCAGCATGTTTATGTAAATTGTCAGTTTGTTTTTTAATATTTTTTGCTGTTTTTGTGTGTGCCAAGCTTTCAATCATACATCCAACCCTTAAATATGAAAATAGTGCGGAAAAAGTATATTAGGGTATGTCAGTCACCCCGTGTTTGGGGTGCGTTTGACACCGTAACACTTGTGTATATTTCTCATATCCACTGGCGCGGTGTCAAAGTCACCACTCTAAAACATGTAAAAACATATAGGGCCCATTTTAAAATGTTAGAATCACCTTTGCAGAGTTTTGTGTTGGTTTTTTTGTAACAATTTCTATTGAATAATACGAAAACTAAACAAACGTTACATTTTGACAAAGCTACCGATATTATTTTCATTAAACAAAGTGAAGACAAACAAGTACCGGTATAAGTTTGATAAACTATAAAGGAAAGTACGTATCGGTACATATAAGTTTATGATTCGCAAAAACGAAAAAGGTTTCTTCTAGGGACCCATTTATACATATATTAGCATCGAACAAACTAAAACAAAGTCACCCCGTTTTACAATAATTCTTGACAACTTAGTGAAAAATGCCAAACGCATACCGTAAATAGACCCCATGAATAAGATGTTAAGTTCATAAAATCTGGAAATAATTTTGACTTAACTGAAAAGTGTTCTGTATGAATGAACCCCGTAATGAGTTGGACAAGTTTACCTTGCTACTTTCAGTTACTAAAATATAATTTTACAGTGACTGTTGGTCCTGCTCATAACGCCCAGCTGTATTCAATCTGAAGTTGTTTCTGTATAGCATATGCAAGCGATCTGCTAATGAATATATTCTCTATATTGTTAGAAATAATGCACGTACATTTAGCAAAACTTCAATTTTTTTTTTATTACAAATAACTGCAATCGTGTACAGATTTTGAGGTTCAATTTCATATAAAATTAGAAAATACGGTTTGTTTCTAAAATGGATACAGAGATGTTGGTTCATTCTTGTACAATCTAAAAAGTAGTTTATATAATCGTGATACAAAATATATTTAGTAGATTTGGTTATAAAAAAACGTAACTTTCTTTACAAAGAAAGTACAGCTCATATAAATAATATACTGACTAGAAAGATATTGAAAAATATACGCTCCCTTCTCTGGACCACAGGAGAGAGAGAGAGAAAAAAAAATACAGTCAAACGGAAGATAGTTTTGAACATGTCAACCAGCAGCTACTTCCTGCGTTCCAAATGCTTCATGTTTAACAGCTTGCAAAACTGCTCTTCTGTTAAGCCTAGTAACCCAGCTGCTTCTATATGGATCTGAAGAAGAAAATATATAAATATTATAGTAGAACATGTAACGAAGGATACTAATAATTTAACTAATGGAAGTTAAAACACAGACAACTTTCCCGAACTTATGTAGATTTGATGGGGCTTAGTCATCCCTATTATTGAAGAGATTGGGACCGATTATGTAAGGAGTACAATTGAAGGTTAGGTAGGGTGGCTATTATTATTATTCTTCAGGGAAGTTACATGCATTAACTGACACGTAACTCGAATTACCAACCAAGAAATCGAGCATGTCCGGTTTTTCTAATCTTTCTAGTAATGCCTGGCCGGCATTTGTTTCTTAGGTCCCGTGATAGTAAAATGGACCTTCTATTCCCGCTCATGGTGTCCGTCCGTCCGTGTCCAGAAATTAAATCTCAGGAACTACAAGGTGTAGAGAAATGCGTGAGGTGTCGTTGGAAACGTCTTGGCTAAAGTTGCTCAGAGCCACAAGAACAGTCTTGATTGATGCAGTCGTTCGTTTCTCAACTCATTTTCTAAAAAAAAAAAATTGTTCAAATTGCTTCCACTTAGTTAGACCTAGCTGCGCCAAACTTGGCATAAAAGCAACCCGTTTACCAGTGTTGCCAGCCTATTTTCTATAAAATTATTTTAATTTTCAAATTTCTTTCATTAGTTTAGCCACAGCAGTACCAAACTTGGATAAACATTATTTGACACAACAGGAACATGAACCTCATTGTTAGTGTTGCAAGTCCATGCCAACAATATATCTCGTGAACCAGGTGTAGAAACATGGATGAGATGATGTTCGAAAGTTCTTAGCTAGACTAGCTCAGAGCATCCGAAACAGACTTTATTGGTGCAGTAGTTCAGTGTTGCAAGCCCATTTAAAAAAATCAATTATTCAAACCGCTTCCATTCAGTTAGACCTAGCTGCACCAAACCTGGTATAAACATTATCCGACACAAGTACTGTGGATTTTCCCAAGCCCGGGTGGAGTGAAGTCTTGCTCATTTTATTTTTAAAATGCCGGACGTTTTCAAGAAACAAGTCAGAGCTGCGATTCTACCAACAATCTCGAAGGCTCCGGTCCCTTGATAGCATTTTAGCCACGCAACAATTAATTATAAAATAAGCTGGCAACACTGACAACTGTAGTGCTTAGGTACGGGAGAACTCTCAGTGCTTTTCTATTGTGTCGAATAATGTTTATGCCAAGTTTGGTGCTGCTATGTCTAATTGAATGCAATCAATTTTTTATTAAAACTGTGTTAGCATTCCATTCTCCAGGCGTTCCACAGTGTATGTGCACCACACACACATATCCACTTTTATATAATATGGATAGATTTTTGTTATTCAATTTTTGCAATTGTTGCTTTAACCTCATTGTATAACAGGATGTTCTAGATGACCGGGTTTGTTGGTACCAGGGCTGGAATGTTTAAAACAAAATGTTTTAAACATTTTGAACATTTGTTTTAAACAATGTTTTTTTAGCCACGTTTAAAACTTGTTAATTTTATTGTTTTCTGTCTGAAAGAATCCTATTATTTTTAAGACTACGAGAGTGTTATATTTACCAATAAAACATATGCAACTTGTCCCGTGTGAAAGCTAGTTTCCAAAACAATCAGTATTATGGCGTCGCAAGCCTACAGGTAGAGACTTAAAATATGTTGTTTTGTTTGTTCTTCATCGTTTGAATGCTACAAACAGGAAATATTAATTTGCTACCAATAACATGAAACAATAGGTTCATATTTCAATTTTTTCCTTTTTATTTATTGTGAGAAACTGTCAGGAAAAGAAAAACTTCATGGGCATGTATTTGCTTCTATGATTATATAACTTTTTTCTTTTTTTTTTATGAGGAAAGGGACAGTAGTGAGTAACGTGCAGATTTAATGATCATTTCTTATTCGGTGCCTGGATTTTTAGTTGGGAGCAAGGGGGACCAACCCCTCCTCCCTCCTGATCCATCGGGACCATTTTTTTTTTTTCATTGTTTAGGGTCTAAATAACATTTAAAGCGATGCACCTAAAAATGAAAACTGGTTTTAGACCATAATGGCTGCCATTTTTGGTCGATAGGCTATTTTGCAGAATTATTTTCTATTCATAGAAATGCTATTTGTCAAAATTATTTTCTGTGAGCCTCCGCGTACACCTAATCCATCGGGATCAATTTTATATTATCCCTTATAGTATAAACAAAATTTGGAGCGATGTTCCAAAAAAAAAATGGCGGTCATTTTTGATCGAAAATTGGTCAAAGACGATTTTCTTTCTTTTCTTTTTTAAAAGCACCTGAGTTGAACTAAAAGATTAGATTAAAACGCACTTCAACTTAACTGGCACAGTGTCAAACCTAAAGAAATGGTACTTACACGATAAAAGCCCCCCAAATTTGGGAACTTGGGAAAAATTTATACAGTAGATTGTGTGGGGTATTAAATGAAAGGATTTTTCCTACTGAATATAAATTTGAATTATATTCTTCACGAAAATTAAGAATTCGAAATCTATAGCAAAGTTTTCACAAAACTGAAACTGTTTATAACCAAAACTGCTGCCATTTTAATCGAAAATGAGTCAATATTAAAGAAAATAGCCCTTAGGTTGAAGGAAAAACATAATTAAAACTTCAAAACCGGCACTGCGTTACTTGTTTTTGGCCCAAAGAAATGGTAATTTGTGCGATAACGGCTCCTAAAAATTAGGAACCTCTTTGCCTGGAGAAGGTGTGGTGGGGAACCTTGAGGCTACCCCATGATACCCCCATATGACCTAGTCATAAAGCTGAACTTTATGAGTACGTCATATGGGGTATCAAATAAGTGGATTTCCCACAGAATATGAATCACTATTTAAAAAAAGATTTTAGGGATTCCAAATTTATAGCGAAAATGAAAGTGCTTGGAAAGAAAAATGGCCACCATTTTTGCTTTTGTTTTAGCAGTTTCATTTTAGTATAAATATGGAATCGTCAAAATCCTTTTCTGAAAAATAAATTATATTCGTATTTAGTCGGAGAAATCCTTTCATTTTATGCCCCACAATATGACACACTTAAGAAAATCTTCATTTTTCAGGGCCTCCAGGTCCCCAATTTTGGGGGAGGGTTATGATATAATTACCATTTCTTTAGGCCAAAATAAGTAACAAAGTGCCTGTTTCCGAGTTAGATTTTTAGTTCGTCTCAATGTAAAGGTTTCCAGTATAAAAAAAAAAAGTTACAAAAGAAGATCTTTGACCAATTTTCAACCAAAATAGACATCATTTTGGGTTTTACGTAGTTTGATTTTTACTATCCCTAAAATCCCTTTCTAAAGAAAAACCTCATATTGATATTCAGTTCAAAATAATCCTTTCATTTATACTTCATGCAACCTACTTTATAAACTTCCATTTTTCTATTCTATTACTCATGTCCGGGCATTTTTGGGGGGCGTTTATCGTATAATTACCATTTCTGTGGACAAAAGCAATAATACAGTGCCGATTTTGAAGTTTAAATGAAGTTTTAAATATTTTTCTCTAAACTCAAGTACTTTTTGAAAAGAGAAGCAAAATAACACACGCCTCCGACAAATTTTCCACAAAATGGCCGCCATTTTGGCCAAAAAAGTCATTTGGGGGGGGGGGGGGAGGACATTGCTATAAATTTTATTTATACAATAAGAAATAATATGAAATTTGTCCCGAATGATCAGGCGGTGTACGTGGGACCTCACTGATATATACTGAAACAAAATAGAATTTTGAGCAATTGTTCGATCAAAAATGGACGCCAATATGGTCTAAAATCAGTTTTATTTTGTGAGAAGATGGCTGTAAATTTTATTTAGACAATAAAGAATAATACAAAATTAGTCCCGATGGATCAGGGGATGTACGTGGGGGCTCATAGAAAATAATTGTGAAAAATAACCTTTTGACCATAAAAAATAATTGTGACAAATAGCCTATTGGCTAATTTTTTACCAAAAATGGCCATGATGATCTAAAAACAGTTTTCTTTTTTTGGGAACATTGTTATTTAGACCCTCAAGAATGAGAAACATATGGTCCGATCGATCAGAGGGGTACACGTGCAGTCCCCCTGGGTCCCTTACAATTCATGCCGTGTGGTAGAACTTATTAGGTACTCTGCTTCTTTCTTGTTCGTTTATAGACTCATTATCAACGGGGTGCACACGAAGAAAAAAGGATTTAATCTGGACACACATTATTAAAGTTAATTCTTCTGAAAATAATGAAACAGTAAAAGCCAAATAGACTGTGTAAAACGGCAGGCCTTGTTGCCCGAATGAAAGAACATTTCAAGAAGTGTAACTCAAATCTCGGCCAGGCCACTGGAGAACTTTCTTTCGGTGTTCCCATGCCTGGCGCTCTGAGGTATACTCAGCCTCCTATCAAATTGAGTACCACAGTGTCCTTTGTATTCCTGGGCACTTTCGGAGGTAAAGGCATCCGAGCGTAGGACTGACTACCCCACCTCACTTCGTGCCATTGGTCGAGAATACGTGGAGCGCTACTTCTACATCCCCATCGCACCGGGTATAACTTTACCTTTTATATAATAAATAGCAAATTTCATCAAATTTGGTAAAATAGAACCCACAATTTCTAGTAAGTGCTTATGAATAGACCGAAATTCCGGTTGGAACGATATAGAGGCTACTGAAGATGGAGCTAACAATTTTTTATTTTTAAGAAAGTGTTAAAAAACATGTTTTAAACATATGTTTTGTTTCTTTTAATAAAAAACATGCTTTCTTTCAACCCTGGTTGGTACAAGTATATTTGTTCCGTGACTTGTATAATTCAATTCCTCCGTGGAGGGTCTTATCTGAGTGACCTGCTATTTCCTCAAGTAATATGTTCTCCCTGGTGGTCTACCTCAAAAACCATTTAATTCTCTATAGTAAAAATAACTGGAGAAAATCTGAATAACTGTTGTACAAGGAAACACCATAAAAATTCATTATTCAATATATTTGCTTATGCTTTTCTACTAATAAGATCCAGAATCCGTTTCATGCTCATACTGGACATATTTCTAGCCGTGAGACAAGAGAACTTACATCAATGGTTTCAATTCAGGATCCTCCGTCTTATCGTTATAGAGACAGGAATTGATTACGGATCATCCAGTGCGGGAGCGTAGCGGTATCGCATGCGCTTGGCAATACGGCGACCTAGTTTCAAATCCCGGCCAGTGCACAAAATTTTATTTGTAAGAATAAGGTTAGGTTAGTACATTCTGAAGAGCATCAACAATTAAATTCATACTTACTTCATTTGCGTACAGAAACATTACAAAATGTACTCAAACTAATCACCAGACTCTTTTAATATTGTCTATAAGATTTTATTTTTATTTATTTAAAAGAAATGAAACGTTAGAGTCCAGTGTTCTCTTACACTTGGTGGCCCAAAAGTTACATTATTTATAGATTGTTTTAATAACACGTTTATAACGTACAACGTCACAAATAAGAATGTGTACTAATTGTACAGTGTCCTCCGTTCTCTCAAACAAAGATGGCGCCGCTTTGAAACGGAGTGACACTTTTTCTTCTCATTTTATAACTTTTTCAAACGCTCGAACTCTATGACAATTCAATCCTTCAGCTCGTTCGCACTTTTTGGTTTTGTTTTATAAACCATGTCTTTTATCATTCCCCAAACTACAAAGTCACACTGTGTTACATCGGGAGAACTTGCAGGCCACTCAACAGTGGCCTTCTCCCAATCCATGTGTGAAATATTTCATCCAAGACCACCCATCTTAACTCAAGATACAATTGTGTCTTTTAACATTGCGAGGTTCTTGTTGAAAACAATAAATATCAATGACAAAATGTGTGTGTATATTTCGGTAAGGTGACTTTTGGGCCACCCGGTACAATTTATTTCGTCCTACCTTCTCCCTGCGTAGAACATCTAGCAGCTCCAATACTTTTTTGAAAGTTTGCAAAATCTCACTCTTCTGTTTTTGAAGCTTTTTGTTTGCAAGCACCAACTGTTCAATTTTCTGTCGATCTAAGTCTTGACTCTCCTACGAGGAAAATTAAAATTATCCATTAAAATCCGCAACGTTAGAACCTTTTTCATTGTTAACATCAAAACACTTTCTACGAATCAAAACCTCTTATCTTCATTTCTGATAAAAAAACAAAGAACTATATTAGCTTACTATTAGAATAGAACTATATTCACGCTACAACCTGTATCCCAAAGTTTCTTTTTATAACGAGGAAAACTTTTGAAGCAGCAAGCCCCTGTAAAGAGTATGGCGAAACTGAATCACGCCATCACATATAAATATATGAATGAAACATGTGTAAAGTGATATAAAGTTATATTATTGTGTACAAGCTAGGCTTTAAATCAATATTTTGGAATAACCTTCCGAACTATAGTAATAAACAGAGCTAGGATTTTTATGTAATTACATATTCTGTTTGCAGTAGGACGCAAGAAAGTAGAAATGTTCATGAATTGTAACATTAGTATCATTATATTTGAATTTCATTTTACACATTTCGTTCTTTGTTACATATTTTGTGTTCATTTAACATTTAACCTACATATTTTGAAATTTTCTTTCTGAACTTTGCTTTTCGATTACTTTAAAAATGTATTACACAGGGTATTACAAAACAACACCGAAAAAAAATAAAAATTCACGAGGTTTCACGGATGCACAAATGCTTCGCTTCGGGGCTTTAAGCTGCTGAAAATGTGGGAAAATTAACTGTAGTGCTTGATGTTTCCAAATTCCACAATAAAACTGAGGCGGCCTGGTACCATCAATGACTTTAAACCTGCTCTGTCCAAAAATGGGTATTCCATAATTGTGCAATTGATGCAGAAGGAATTCCCAAAGGAAATAGGACATTCTCTGGAGTAAATGTAGATCGAAATAAGTATGAATTGAATTGAATAAACCTTTATTGTAGGGCGAAGTTCAGCATATGCTGCTCTTCCACTTAACCCAAAAAATTAAAAAAAAGAATGCAATACAATTACAAAATAATATAAAGTGCAATACAGATAGAAATTATAGAATACACCAAGAAAAAAATACGTAGTATACAGACAGAGTAGTTAAACTTCATAATAAACTTATGTGGTTAATTACACTCAGTACCACACAAACTTAAAAAAAAAAAAAGAAAGAAATTGCCCCGTAGAAGTAAAAAATATAGAATGCAACACAATACAAAAGTATAGAATACACTGAAGGAAAAAAACAAAACGTGCTATACAGACCTAGTAATGAAAGTAAATAAGAGTTATGAAGTTAATTACACTCCATAATACACAAACTTTAGTATTAAAAAACCAGAAAAGTCCCAAGATTATTATACAGCCTCATTCTTGGTTGTGCAACATATTGTTGTATTATACAACTACCAAGATCATAAAAAATACAACAGATAATTAAACTCGATAGTACATAAAAGAAAAGGAAACAGAAGAAACAGAGAGGTTTCGTGTCATTTTAACCACAGTCATAAGTACTGTTTCTTAATTGTTGCTTCTGGAGCAAATACTCCGTCAATTTCGATTTAAATTTATTGAAGGTATTACACTGATTCTTTCGGCAACGAGTTCCACGCTCTAGCAGCAGAAACAGAAAAAGCACCAGCAGTCTTGGATAAACGGTAACGGGGAACATTTAATGAATTTGAATTTCTGGCTGAGTACGAATGATAAGATGACCGAGTAACTAGTTTATTAAATAGATAATCCGGCAACTTGCTCTATTATTTTATGAAGCAAACAGCAGAGTCATATGTATCGTCTTCTAGACATGTTTAACAGATTTGCATTGTTTAGATAATATAGTACATGTTCAGATTTCTTAAACCCATATACAAACCGAATAGATGCGTTCTGCACACTTTGAATCGCGCGCATCGTAATAATCGAAATGTGGCAGGCACAAGATGTAGTTTGGTGCTCTCATTAAAGTAATGCCTTAGTTGATACAGAGATCTAATTATGTACAAACGTTTTGTACAGGTTTTGGTTGTGTGAGCATTCCAATTGAGGGTGTCATCGAAATTGAGTCCAAGATGCAGGGCTACTTGCCCAGTAAATATGTCCCAGTGACAACTTGCGACGCGGAAAGGTCGTTTTCAACATATAAATATATCCTTTCTGATTGATAAACTATCGCATTTACGTTCAGTCTTACTCCTGTATCAGGTATTTTGTCATAGTTTATACGGTAATAGATTGTCGTCAATCATTTAATTAAATCACCGTTGTGGGTATGAAAAGATAAAGAAAAGTCAATGTTTATCCCTGCAATACATATTTGGTTTATTTAATATTACATATTTTTCCTTAATTACATATTTCATTAGTTTTTGTTACATATTTCGCAATATGGTACTGCATAAAAAATTCTAGCTCTAGTGATAAGTTTAAAAATAGCATAATTGTTCGGGAGCTTACTTTCATATGATAATATTACTTTGTGTGAGAGGTACCCTCCGTTTATAACCAGAAACTTTTCCATACTTTCCTCGTCGTTTCTCCATAGAACTTCTTCTACAGAGGAATACGTAAAATGTTGAAAGAGAAAAGAAAAGAAATAGAAAGAAGAATCCGACAAAATCATGAAGTTCTTATTATTTCTCTTTGTTTTACTTTCTTGCTGCCATTCTCTTTCTATTTGATTTCTTTGAATTTTTTAAAATTAATTTTTACGGTCTTTAAGGAACTCTGGCTCAGGTCGTATGGATGATGGGATGATTTGTGGAATGAAGAAAGTGGGAGGCAACGGGAGAACCCCGAGAAAAACCATGCACACGGTGGTTTTCTACCACAAAGCTCACATAGCATGAGCAGGGATCGAACCGACGACCCCGAGCAGCAGACGTAAGCGCTCTAACCGTTGAGCTATTGCGGCTCTACTTTATTTCTTTTTCAACTTTGTAACGAGGTACTGGCGTACGAGGCAAAATACTAATTCTGTAGTTCTGGCTCTTAGGTTCATTGTGGGATTTGTGCTGAATATTAATACTGAACCACAACTCAAATATGTGTAGGTGTGGTGTACCCTCCTGCAATATCTGCACAGTTTATACGAATTTTATTACACAGATATTGACCCCTATTTAAATGTCATATTGTATTTTGAAAAGTGAAAGTGCAGTACAGTTTTCTAAAGCAAATGTATAAATCTTTTTTTTTTTTTTTTTACTTAAAATTTTGTTAGTTTTAAACAAAAACTATTAGCAAAGATAAAAACACTCAGAGGCCAAGGACATGCTGCTATAATAATTGCCTCGTTTGAAAAATCCACGGCAGGAGAAAACAAAAACAACAGCTCATATAAAAAAGAGGACCTATAATCCATCTCAGGACTGAAAGACCATCTCTTCACTATTGGAACATCCTACGACAGAGGTGCGAACCAGGAAATAAGGTAAAAGAAAGTTACTATATCCAAAATAATGTTCAAATTTGTAAGTACATACCTTTGCAAAATTCTATGCTAACTTCTATATATAACTCAAAGATTTAACAGTTGAAAAAATGGCAAACTGTAGGAGGTTTCCCACTGCTGATTTAATTGTATCTCTCTCTTTTGCTCATTCTATTTGTAATTATCTTTGGACTTGATGCAATCAATAGCGTGACAGGCATACCAAATCTATACTACAGAGTTTAAAGAAAATTGTTAGATATATCAGAATTGTTATCCATTTGCTAATTTGATATATCCACTGGAACTTCAAAATAAATATCATCTTTCCTTTAGAATTCCAGTAATTCCCCAATTCACCCAAGCTGAATTCAATTCATACGGCTCCTCATTTGAGGCAGGGTGTAAGGATAGTGTAAGACAACCAGGGCTACAAATTAAAAAAAAAAAGGACACAATTAACCCTTTTATTAGAGTTTCTAAGCCTTCGCCACAGGAGATCAAGATGACCTGCTTTAACATGGTACTACAACACCTTATAAATACCTCACTCAATGAGTAATAAGGTACAGTCCGACACATAAAATTAGTTCCAGTAATTAATTTTTACAAGGAACAGTAATTATCCTTTTGCACAATATTACAGAAATTGTTCAATATATTTTGTGTACTTTATGGTATTTTAATATTTGTTAATTATTCTTTTAGTTACTTACAAAGAGTTCTTCAAATAGAATGCAATAATGTATTTGTGCACGATGAAAATTGTCCTTGGATACGCACAAGTATAACTGATTTTACATATGGTTAAAAATAAATATCTAGTACCACATCTTTGAATCAATTCAAGGTCTTGAATTGATATTTAACTATAGCAAAACATTCAACGTGAAAAAGTACAGAATATAAAAAAAATCGATACAAAACATTTCAGAAAAATAAAATAAACTCAATAGAAACTAAATCTCGGATAGACATATGTGGCCAAAAATAAATAATAAAAAACTTGGAAAATGTAGGTGACGTCACAACTTTTACTTGTAAATATTGGTGTTCAACTCTAGAAGCAGCCACAAGATTTGTCACGAACATGAATGAATTAGTAACCTAAATTCCTGGTTATAACCTTAATCTACCTCTCACACCAAGTAATTAACACTGTTATAACAAGGTTTACAACCGAATGATACGATACGTACAAGTTCTTCACAAAATAATTTCTTTTATTCTTCTGCTTAAGTCTTCCTGTCTTGTTTTTTTTTTTTTTTTTTTTTTTCATTTAGCTATCCTGCTTATTCCAATTTTATGAGTCTGTGCGCGAGGTCACGGGTTCAATTCCCGCCTGGGTCTCTTGAACGCACTGGTTCGGAGCCCACTTTACCAAAAGCTGTAGGTCCCGTCCTTAGAAGGTCACCAGCTCGTTTAGGACGTTAAAAAAAATCATCTACTCATATGACTCTTTTCCTTCACTACTGAATCTTAATGAATTCCTTACCTTATTCTCTTGTTGAGTAACTTTCAATGTGGCTCTCAGCCTTTCTGACTCTTCCAACAGCCTATTCACACGAGCCTCATACCCAGCTGAGCTTTGGTTCACTTGTTTCAACTCTCTTTTTAAAGTCTCAACTTCCTGTAATGCAAAATACATACAAATTATATCTCACGATAAATACCTTTAAAAAATTACTTAGTTAGAATGAAGAACATGTTCACCACTCAGTCATGTAAGTAATTAGGCTTACCTATCATTTTACTTAAATGGGAACAAGTTACATGAAAGTGAGCCAATTTTCAGCTCAATGAAATGGTTTGTCTCCGTCGTTAGTCCGCGACGTGTTTGTAGGATGCTCAGACCTGTAACTGACGCATGGTTGTGATATGAGCTACTGTGGAATCTACGTTTCGTTGGTTTGAACATTGGCCTACACCGCAATGGACGCTCCAATACATCGAAGCGTGGTATGATTTTGATAGATAAAAGTGGTTTACAATATTTATCATTACATGTCCGCAATTTATGGTGCGAATTGCATTTTCCTGGTCACCATAAAATGATGGAGCTGACGTTTCAAGGATGGAAGTGAAAGGTAGAACCGGGTCAAAGCCATCATGCTATTACACTGCATACAATTCCGTGGGTAAAAGCACCGATCAGACAAGCTCGGGAGTTGGGTATCAATTATTTGTCGCACGTCTGGACATCTGTTACGTCTCGGTGAATATCAATTATTTTTTAAGCTGAAGAAGCAGCCAAACGGATCCACATTTGTGTCGGACGCTGATGTGCGGAAGATGATTCATGAATTCTAAAAGCAGCAACCAAGGGACTTCTATGAAGGTGGAAGGAATCACCAGTGTTTCTTCAGTCAGTGAGACGCTTGCCTTAATGCTAATAGTGATTTTTTTCAAAAATAAAGCTCCAATATAATCAGCTTGGGTCACTTTCACTTGACTAACCCTTATACTACACTTTTTTCCTCAACAACCGAATAATCAGTTTCCCCACTTATTTTATCACGAAAAAATAGAAGATAGTAACAGTGAATGTTTTTTAAGTTTAGTAAACATCATTAGGTGCCACAGAATAGGTAGTTATTTAGACCAAAGCGATTAATTTAATTTACTACAATTTACATTAGAAAACTATATCTACGACCTAGTAGGTCATTCCTTGAACGTGTGCCACCTTCTCGGTGCAGATCAGAAGGCCACCTACTCTACTACACCACAGAGGTTGGATGACAAGCAATGAAAAAGCTCTTCTGCTACTTCTTAATCCCTGAGAAGTACCATTTAGATTAACTTACATGATTTAAGAATCAACATTTCTGGCAAGTTTTTCAAAACTTCTTTAATAAAATGTTTATCTCTTGCAATGTCGAACCCTGGGACATTTTATACAATCTGGGACATGCTTGTACATGCGTTTATTTTAAGAATTAATCTGTTCTTAAAGAGTGCTGTCTAACTACAATTTATTGACGTCAAAATTAACAAGTGCGTCCAATGACCTCTACAGCAATACTGGACTGACTGCTGCCATTGAAAATTTCATGAATATATGAAGCCAGGGAGCGGAGAGGACAATTAATCTCGTTTGTCCACTTTCAGTCTAAACCAATATGGACAAGATTTTCGGTTCTAAACGCTTGATATCACTGTGTGACCCGTTTTTTATTTTATGTCTTAATTCTTGCAAAAAACATAAATATTATATGCAGAGTATACTATTGTATGAATACCTCAAGAATAAATAAAAATAAAAAAGGGCCGCACAGCGGTAAGAAGCGTATAAAACTGAAAATCTGGTCCACATTGGATTAGGCTGGAACTGGATAAATGAGTTTAAATATTTACTCTGGTGTCTATCTATGGATATTAAGCAGTCACTCTAGTATCGTTACGTAGAACTCGATGAGTTCGCACTACACAGATTGGTGAGCAAAAGCGCCCTCACTGCGAAATTTTACGTGTCTGATCGTAAAGGAAAGGTCCTAGTTTCGAACCCTGGATGCACCACTTACGAGCTGAGCGCGTTATCGTACCATATCTCAGCTTGGCCAACGAATGTTAACCATCATTATAAGTATTAGAAGTAATAATAATACCGTATTGGCCCGAAAATAAATCACACTTTTTATCGAAATTTCATTAATGAGAAGTTAGGTTGTGGCTTTTATTCGCTACCTTGGCTTTTATGACATTTTATCATATCGTATGCTTTTAAAAATGGTGCTTATTTCCCATTTTTAAATAATGCAACAATACAGCTATCATTGGAAAAAAACCTGCGAAAAAAACCTCAGTAACGATGGTCGACAGCTGGTTTCGAATCCAGGACCTCCAGAATAACTCAGTGGAATTCCATGAAACACTCACATAATCAAAGAACAGTATGAAACATATCTTGCTCAGCACTCATATTAGAAACATCAGTAATGATTATTTAAATAATTTTGAGATAAACAATGATGCGTTCATTACCGGAACATGCAGTATTTTCCGTGTCCATCACTAGTACAAATACAATGTTACACAAAAAGTTATTTGCTCTCAAACAGTGTATGTTAATTAAAGTAATGGGTAGAAATCACTACAAGAAAACATGGAGAACATGTAACATTCTCACTTGATCAATAAATCTGAACTGCATTTGAGTTAAAAAGTATAACGGTAAAAAGTATTTTAAAAGTGTCTATTCCTGGTCCGTTTGCCTTTAGTTAAAACGGGCATGATGGGTAGGAAGTGAAGTGAATTTAAAGTAACACGAACTTACTTTCTTGAGAGATGTATTCTCTGCGTCAAATTGAGTAAGTTTCTTCTCTACTATACTGAGTGCCTGTTCTTGTTTCTTGACCTTTTCTTGTAACTTCGTAGTCTCAGCAATTGACTTCCTTTTCTCTTCCTCTAAACTGCGCACCTCAGTTTGCAGCTTACTGCATTCTTCTCCCTGCAATAAAGAATCAGAAATAAAACTTAGAATAACCTCCACACTAATATCGAACATAACTACAAGAGCATTCAAAACATCTTGACACGACTTTTAGATTTATCGTCGTGTACCATCACTTGATGACCGGCGCTTGTTTCACTTACCCGGTAAGCTTCTTTAGGATCAGTCTGCTGATGACAAGATATCTGAAACGACCGAGAGGCCCACCGACCGACCATCCTGACTGAGGTTCTTCTTCAGTTTTCTCCTATCGCACCAGGAAAATGCCGGGATAGTACCTTTAATTTAGTACCTGGCCGACGCCTTCTAGCATCCTTTCCGTCCCCTATCCCGCCTGAGCCTTAGATGCTCGAAGGTCACAAATAAAATTCAAATGACTGATACGACCGTCGCTCATGAAGTACTACTAGACGACGTTATACCTAAAAGTCGCATTACGATGATCAACTACCGTCGTGAAATCCTCAAGCAATGATAGACTAAGATGACGTAGAAAATCCAGCCAGCCTGGTAGTCGTGTGGGTTGGGGCGTTAAGCCAGCGACTCGAAGATCCCGGCTGAGACATGGAGACTTAACAGCTAATTGACTCGAGACGAGCCGAAGTTATTAGTTACTAAAATGGCCCAAAAATACAAAATTTACCAAATTTTACGTAGTAAATCCAAATTATCTTTCTAGCTACAAAACGCGAAGGGTAATGTGATATCTTAGATTAAAGTTCGGTACCCTTTTGTACTTTTTCCTTCTATCAGCTACGCATACAGCTATGGCGTAACCACCTAACATGTCTGACTGATGATGTCCATTGGCAAACACTCATGCGAGAGTATGCAAGGGAAAGAGAGTGCCGAGGGCCTTAGTTTAGTATGATACCGGCATTCGTCTGGTTAAGAGTAACTCTGCAAAACTTCAGAATGGTCGGCATTAGAGTCAAATCTGCGTAAATCCTTAGGGTCGATCTGACCACTGATGCCGACCGAGGTAGTCGTGTAGTCTGAAGCGTTACGCCAGCCTCTGCAAGGTCGCGAATTCGAATCCTGTCTGGGACATGGATGTTTGTGGAATATAATAGGTATTGCAATCATGACACACTGAAGTCAAAAGTTACTAAAATGAACCATATAAAATAAAAATTACGATGTTATTACGGAAAGTTTAAGACCTTTAGCGATCCCCACTCTCTGTAAAACAGAGACATCATCAGGATCTATCTTTAAAGATTATAAAATGTAAATACAAAAATTCATGAAGATTGTACATACCCTCTTCTTATAGTCTGCGTTCAAACCATCGAACTCTTCTTGTAACACTTTTACTTTGGCCTTCAGAAATCGTACTGTGGCATCCGCTCCCAAAGCTTTAGCACCTCCTGGAAGCACATCTTCACCGTCACCTGAACTGAAACAAACAAACAAAAATATATTACTATGGTTCATTGTTTCTTTCATCTTTGGGTGAATGTTACTTTCCACATGATATCCCTCCCCATCGTATGACCTGATTCGGAAACTATAGTTCTAAGAAAAAAATAAATAAAAATAACACACTAAAGAAGCCCCAAATTGTTCCTTTTTTCTTCTTCTAGATTTCTTTCCCGCGAAGACTCCTTATTTACACCGAAAACCGTTAATTATTTTGCTCTAAGAATACACGATAAAGCTAGAATTTGAAGGTTCTCAGCAAGTGGTGGTGAAGCCTGATGCAGTACAACCTCTCTGTCCGTTCGTCTGACTGTCGACAACTCAGGAATTACTAGGGCTAGCAGGGTGGGTGATTTGTAGTTGGAAAGGTCCCGGCGAGGCGGTTTCGGAAATATGGGAGGAGGCAATTTATAACTCAGAAACTACTAGGGATAATAAGGCGGTCGCTGGAAAGGTCTCGCCGCAATTTTTTCAACGGAACATTGATCAACCAAATAAGATTCTCGTTGCTTAAGCCTGGCGGTAACATATATGCACTGTACCCCGACTGGGCTTCACCTCACTTGTTTAAAAATATACTTATTTGTTGGCGTGAGCACAAAATCTTAAGACTGTCAATACAACATAAATCTCTACAGTTTCAGAACTACATCAACTCTCTTCTTCAGGAGAAACAACGTTAAAATACTGCAATGCAACGTACAAATAATAATAAATGAGGAGAAAAGGGGAAAAAATACTAATACTCTCTTTGCTGTAGAATCACTCTAGTCCATTTCCAGTAATTTAAGAATGTTGCCAGGTAAGCACCTCCTCATCTATTATCTTTTCACTTATTTTATACGAAGCAATGATTGGTACTAAAATAATAGATCTGGTT
The DNA here is from genome assembly GCA_022664845.1 of Lepisma saccharinum. NCBI lineage: Eukaryota > Metazoa > Arthropoda > Insecta > Zygentoma > Lepismatidae > Lepisma > Lepisma saccharinum. The sequence continues at coordinate 28,048 of JAGDQP010011911.1, forward strand.
GCATACATATAGATGATATACATGGATCATGCACTTCTAAGTTGTTGTTTTTTTCTCACTGCCAAATATGACGACACTATTTTAATTTATTTTTGTTCGGACACTTTCATAGCATGTGAAGTTAAGTTCAATGAAGTCTCCGTGTATTAGTATGCCATGCACTTTTGTTTATTATCGCCATTTTATTTCTCTTACCACATTTTATACAACTGAGTCAGTGTTGTAAATTTCAATTTTGTTTAAGGTCTTTAGGCAACTTCGGCTCGGGCCGAGTGGAAAGAATCAAGTGGGAGGAAACGGGAGAACCCTGAGAAAACCAACAAGGCATGAGCTGGGATCAAATCGAGGACCCCAAGCACCAGAAGTGAGCGCTCTACCACTGCGCCACCGCGGCCCTTAGTCCGTTTTGTGTTAGCCTTTCTAAACTGAGATTCTGTTTTCCTATGAATGTATTCAAGCTACTATTTCGCATCCTGGACCTACTTTTAAGTTCTATTTGATTGATTTTTATGCATTCTTCCCGAATTATGCTCTTTTCGATTATATTTAATACAAGCAATAGCAGTGTCTGTTAACTACAGCGAAGTCCTGTATTAAGTTCAATGGTTGTTTTTGATTCACCAAGTTTTAAGTATAACTTAAAATGTCTACGAACTTTTGCGGGATATTTACTATCGAGTGGGTTTCCAATACTTCGCGGGAGGAAGCATTTCGCGTCCATTCTCTTAGTTTGCATGTCCGCTAATATTACCAAGTGATTTTAGTTTTCTGTAGATGCGGTTCAATTTCTGGATCCCAGCGGCCACCCATCCTGACTAAGGTTTTTCTTTCATACCAGTCAAATGCCGCGATTGTACCTACATACTAAACCCTGGCGACTACCTACCTCTCTCACCCACCCTATTCCGGCCTAAGATCCCTAAAGGCTATAAATAAATTCAATTCCCCCCAGCTGAAAAGGAAAACGAGATAAAATACTTTTTAGGAGAGGATCTTTTTTCCCAATGTTCACTGGACTTCTTAAGGAACACTAAGTTGCATTGTAGCTTCAACCGTTTTTTTTTTTTTCAAAATAGAGCATATACAGAAGCACAGCAAAGCAAGAGGGGCCGCGGTAGCTCAGTTGGTAGAGCGCTCACCTCTGGTGCTAGGGGTCGTCGGATCGATCCCTACTTATGCCATGTGGGTTTTGTGGTGGACAAACATCGTATGCGTGCTTCCGTTTCCTCGCACTTTCTTCACTCCACCAATACATTCCATCATCATGCATACGGCCTGAGCCATAGTTGCCGAACGCCTTAAAATAAAATGGGAAAGCAAGACCGAATGTTCATAATGTAAACATCAATGACGTTGTCACAGTCCAGGATAGTTACAAGACAATACAAAAAGACAAAGTAGAATCCTTTTGCCATCTCAAACAGGTTCACGAAAAAAAATAAACCACAAAAGTCAGGAAAGGTGAGAAAACGAGGAATGATTAAGAGACCTTAGTGAAAAAAATTGAATCACTAATATACATAGTTTTTCATTTCAAAGCAGTGCTTCACCTAGTGTTGCACAAATCATCACTAGCTTAACATCGATTTCAAATTGAAAAATAACAAAAGTAGAAAAGGCCAAACTGGACACGGTGCTAAAAGATAAACTGCACTATTTATCACTAGATCCAACCAAGCTCAGGATTATCCCCATAATTCAGAATGGGTAAAACTTAGACCACTTATGGTACTTTTAATGCAGTGTAAGTTCCAGTCCATTGAGAATTATGGGGATAATCCTGAGAAAGCTTCATTATATTGAGAGAAATACTAGTGCAGCTTGCTTTTTTAACGTGTCCAGATCGGCCTTTTTATTCCCCGTTCTTCCGAAAAAAAAATAGTTCTTAAATTTCACATTGTCCGTCTGTCCGTAACGCAGACTAGTGCCTCAACTAAGCACGTAGAGAGAAACTGGCTTCAGATTTAAGTTCAGCCGTTCTTAATCTGGTGTGATTAAAGCTGGCAGGTTCTTTTCATTTGGTTACTTCCTCCATTAACCCTTTCGCTGCGTAATATCTAAAAGTGCGTGCAGTTTTAAGCTAGAAAAATTAGTTCAAACGTATCCGTACGCAAGTTGGTATGCATATGACCTTCACACTCGAGAAAAACATATGTGGGGTTTCCAGCCCCTACAAGCAACCCATTTGTCAGTGTTGCCACCTTATATTGAACCTTTAGACGGTTTTTATGAAAACCATAGACCTTTACTTTCACACCTCTGGTCATGGTCCTAATTATGATAAAGACATGAATTACAATCTCATTGAAAAGATTATGGAACACAGATTCTAGCGAGGTAGGACTTGTGTGTAAAAGAAGAGGAGGGAAACTAGAAAAAATGGCGGTAAATTCGGCATTTCTTGGCAGAGAAAACACTGCACATCGCTTGTGCGGCTTAAGTAGTTTATCGCAACAAAGTGGGAAGAAAATTCAATAACATGGACTAAAGTCTAATTACGCAACTAAGTGGAAACTCCTTGTTTAAGACTAAAGCTGAACGTAGCAGCTAAAGGGTTAAAGAGCTCACACACTACACAACTTCAGTACGTTGTGATTGGGTCGACCTTAACTTTATACTAGAGATTTCTTTGTGCTTGATTTAAATTTAGAATACAGCGGTAGGCCATAATGATTAAGATTTTTCCTCAAGTCACACCAAGCAAATGCCAGAATGGTATCTTACACGTAAGCCCTGGACGACTATCTTCTAACATACTCTCCTGAAATGAGCTAGAGTTGTCTAAGGGTCAGAAATAAATTCAATTCAATTTAGAAAATGTTGGCGCGTACTGTTTTACATAATGGATTCATGTTCTCAAATGCTGCTAAAGATCAATGAAAGACACTACTTACCCTGGATCTATTTCTACCACCTCGTCTTCACAGTTTTGCTTAAGCCTTACAGAACTTTTGCTATTCACAGAAAGATTGCTTTTTTGTTTTCCAATCGAAACGTCATCAGGATCTTTTATTTTACCCAGGGATCGACTTCTTCGGCTAAACAAAGAACAAGAATTATCATAAAACAAACAGTAAGACCACGACCATTAAAGCTGAATACAAGAGACTATTTACAGGGCTGATTCGGCCTCTTGTACCGTTCTTCCAATTAACCTCGTCTTTACAAGACTAATTGAAACAATATACATATACACAATATCATTACAATAATAAACGTTTATAAATAATTTCTGAATAAACTCGAACATTGAAACAGAGAAACGAAACTACATAAGAGAATAGCTGACGTATGTACGTAAATTTACAAATCTACAGAAACTTACAAAAAATACCTAACCTAACGTTACTTGACACCAAACATATACAGAGAAAGAACCAATATAAATATATATTACAATTGCTGACGTAGTTTTTTCTATTATTCTTATTAACTCTACAAGGACCATGCTTAGAATGTTACACAAAAGACCAAAGATACATTCTATTAAAATCGAAATTACACTAAAATACAATACTTTTTTCTTCACTTGATAGAGAATTTGAAACTAAATGCTAGTGCCAAATATTTATTTAAAGTTAACTTTATTCAACAATTTTAGTACGAAACACAAGTAAGATAAAATATGTTTCTAGTAGGTCCTCTTTTTCTATTCGCACAAACCCTCGCAGGACTGTCGTTTCTAGTTTCTTTAATTAAATAAAACTATTACTTCTGTAAGAAAGTAAATGTTACACAGAAACACACATCAAATCAGTTTCTAATCATAATCACGTGCTATATCTACCTTCATATTTGCAGCAAATTAAAGTTTTGAGTGCTGTGCTTGCCACATACATGTTGAAACAACTGAAAGAAATACTAACCGCAATTCTAATAATAAATTGATTTTGTTATCATTACTAACATTTCTTTGAAGGTGTGTGATTCATTATACAATATTGGAACTTATACTGAAATACTGTTGATGAGTTTATATATAAGCAGCAAGATTACTTGTCCAAGCCAGCAAATTTTCATAATCTTTTGAAGGCGAAAATAAATGAAAATCGTAATTTTTTTTTAAAGACGATGAGTTACGTGATAATTTTTTTTTTTTCCACAATTGTAAAGCTAAATCTGCTAAATAAAGCATTTTAAACCGACAGTGGGCGTATGAGGCCAAGCTTTGGTCCCTTAAAAACTGTAAGTGAGGAGGCAACTTGTTACATTCGTTCCTTGATCAAAAAACTACCTGCCTTGTCAGCATTAGTAGCTGATTCTGATACGATGGGAACAAGGCCAAAGTTTGATAATACTGAAATTATTCCCCGTTTCCTCCCACTTTCTTCATTCTACCAATTTTCCCATCCTCATTCATTCGGCCTGAGTCAAATTTGCCGAAAGGGCTTACATTCAATTCAATTTTTAGTGACTCCTTCAGCACATCGTGACCTTACTTGGAATAAGAACGTTTCCACCAGCTCACAAGGCGAAATCGACTCAGGAGTGGTTTCGTCGCAACAACATTGTGTTCATCACCACCGAAGAATGGTCGTCGTCCAGTCCAGACTTAAATCCTCTTGACTACAAGATCTGGTCCTATTTGGAGGAGAAGGTGTGTTCTCAACCTCACTCACATAACTTTGGACCGCTTGAAAACTGCTATAGTGAAAGTAGTGGCTAACATAAGCACATAAATGTGGTGCGTGCTGCCATTGATGATTGGCCGCGTCGTTTACGAGCCTGTGTCCAGGCAAGAGGAAACCATTTTGAATAAATGTTGTTCCCAATTGATTGTCACTTATCGTTGTTTTATTTCGCAAAACATTTTCATTTTCCTCCGCGTATTTTTTACTTGTTATAGTCTTTCGCAGTTGGGACAGAACTTATGACCCGACTAGGTACATGGTAATGTAAGAACTGAGTTTGGAACAGACTAATTACACATGTCCATATCGTTTAAATTGTTAGTAGGTTCCCCTAAATGAGCTTATAAGCTTTTAAGGAAAAGGTCGTGCCCCGCCCCGTTCCGGTTTTGAGCCTGGGACCAGACGCACAGACAGCTGCTGAAATTCGTTACACCTCAAGTTTTGACAGATATGACAGATCACAAAATTGCACCCTGAATAAGAGAACGGACAACTTTGGATAATGAAATGATACCGGACATAGTGGAAGCAAACATGCACGGCGTGAAGTAGATATTTCTATTCGATATACATCTTGCCATATGTTTCAATATACGCATCAAATAGGAAACCAAAAGTTGGAAAGCCACACAGAAGTTTCGCGTCTGAAAGATCGTTTTCTGTCACTCTCGAGTGAGGAAAATGCTTTATATCCTACGACAAACACGGAGCACGACGTTTGGGCGCAAAATCGTTTATCTAAATAGGTTAACCTACCTACATATGTTATAATGTATTTCATAACTAGAGCCGGGATGCTTAGGCACTAAAAACATGAAAATAGGCACTGAAGTCACAAAAATATGCATTAGAAATTTCGAATAAGTTCAAAAAATGCAACTGAACTTTTAAAACTTCCACAAATAATTTGAGAAAAGGAGACTAACACCTTGAACACAGCGAAGTTTCTGCACATCACTGGTTGAAAAGAAATGGAAAGAAACTATTTGCAGAAGGTTATTTCAGATTTATATGCACTATATATTGAAACAGGCAAAATAAAATTTGCTGTAGGCAGCCTATGACACCCCAAAATAAACTTCTGTCAAGCTATCTTCACGATATCTCTAACGTAAAGGAATAGGCATTTTGCATATTCATAACATTGCACTACTGTCCATTACTACGTATTTGAAACAGAGATATTGCAAAGAAATCAACAGTAAAGCAAGAACAAAACAGTTAAATCTAACATAGATTTTTAATAGTTTATTTTGTCTTATGTTATATTCATGATTACATTATATTTCCATAATTGAAATATGGGTCAAACTCCGCAAGTATTCTATAATGCAAACAGTTTCAAGATTTGTAACAATATGGTGAATTCTTTCATTCGCGAATTATTGTGTTGTCCCTATTCATTCGTCCTGCAGTAAATTAAAAAATAAATTAAAAACAATAATCATAGGGAACGATTCCCCTTTCTTTCCAAAATAAGCCCTACCATAACTTGTATTTCAGGGTCATTTCTCTAGTTATTAAAATATTCGCACCCACTACCTCTAGAACATATTAGAGACCGCTGTCACTAATATTTGAAAACTTCATAATAGTTCTATTTATTTTCATTTATTAACTGAACAAATTTATTGTTTTAATTTCCCAAGATCCATTGATAATAGCGTTAACACTCAGAGAAGTATTTATGCAGGAAAGCAAACTATTTAATAGTGAATAAAATATACAGCATGCTCACTTAAATTATTGTCCTCAAACGAATCAACGACAGGCAACACTTCCGCTGGAAAACCAGCAACTACACAATCAAACTTTATTCAATGCGTTTAATGGGAACAACCTATTTAGATAAACGGTTTTGCGCCCAAACGTCATGGACCCGACAAACAAGGGTTTTCTATGGAACTACTGCAACGAAGTAGTAAACGACTGGATGACCAAGAAGCCTGAAGGATTGCAGTAAATCCTTCTTTATGTTCTTCAAAGCTACAGAAGAGATTAGGATGAACCGTATCTAAGTCGTGCATTACCCTCTGCTGCTTACCTGTGACACAATTACTTTCACTGACTACTGTATGCTATTGGACATACCGAAAACTGACTCAGTATCAACCCAGTTTGACAACCAGGGAAGATGGTTAGCATAGTACACAAAGGAAACCGTGTACATCGCGAATAACTCAGAAGTACCTGTACCTTTACATCGATACTCTTATGGTAAGCGGTTCTATATTCAGTATGCATTCCACAAGGTCCCTACCTTCATTCAGCATTATATCATATGTTTTATACAATAATGTTTTATTGATTCAAAATCTGAGACGCCGCAGATGGTTTTATGTATTCTCCTGTGTTGTGTTATCTGTATAAACGGAAAATGATATTCCAACAACTCGACGTAACAAAAATATCAAAAGCGATTAGCAGACTCCAACTTTAGTTCTTTTACTGAAGAAGAAATCGAGTTACTCATTACAATGACAGATACAAATATTTGAAAATAATTGTTCACGAAGCTTGTCTATCTGAGAATAAGCTATTTCATACGGTACGAAATATTTTATAGACTTCACAAGATACAATTTGATAACTTTTCTGTTTACAAGTAAGTGAACAGAAGTGTCTACATCACTGGAAGTGAATGAGTCATCAACACACTCAGATGAAAAGGAAAAAATAACTACTACAGTTTTAAAACCTATGCAAATTTTTACTTTCTACAGATATCTTCAATATTTCCTTACCTCCTTGCAGTAAAATTGGATTTCACTATCGCCTGTGATGAAGAATTTCGAGATATTCGTTCTTGAAACTTCTGTAGAAGAAAAGGAAACTTATTACTTTCAATATATATATAATTGTCTTGATATACCAACCAATATCTCCTTTTTTCTACCATTTTTACCATCTTATATATACATCCCAAAGGAACCTGTCAAACCTCAAACGTCATAATCCTAACCTGCACACCCTGTTAGGCATTCTACGTGGGGGAAACAGGTGGTCCTTTGAATCTCCGTGTCAATAATCACCGCCACTTTTCCGTCACCAACAGACCGGATTTGCCAGTGTCTACACACAAGCAATTGCACAACACTAACTTCGATAACAATTTCCGTATAGCTGTTACCCAAACGTATCCCCCACCACAGACACATCCACATCGTCTCTGGGAAAGAGTTTTCATTCAGCGTTTGAGTGCTAAACTTAAACCTGGTGTAACTTTTTTCCTTTTTTTCTCCTCGTCTACATCCATACTTCCCCTTCACGCCTGCCTTTTTTGTGTGTGTGTGTGTGTGTTTTCTATACTGATTCCCACTTTTTGTGATTGACTCAGCAACCTACTCCCTTTTCATTGGGTTTCTACCATACCACATCCAACTTTTTAAAGGTACGTCTTCTCTACTAAATCCCACTTTTTCGGGGTACGTTTTCTACACTAGATCCCACTTTTTCGAAGTACGTTTTCTATACTATATCCCACTTTTTCGAAGTACGTTTTCTATACTATACAGGTCACTACAATATTTCGTGCTCACAGTGGCACTTAGGAGAAAACGATCTGCACGTTTTGAGTAAGAACAAGATTGAGGAGACAGTGGCGACACGGAGCAGACGACGCATCAAGCTTGAAGAACAACTGACTGCTACATAGCGCGTAGATTGGAACAATTCATAACTGTATAGCATGTAAGTTCAGGGTGGGATCGTGGAAGGAAATGTGTTGAAAGTGCAGAGGAAACTGGCGGTTTAGAGTTATTGAAGGTTAAGGTCAGGATAGATTTTCGCGCTCAAACCATAAATAAAGGCGCTCTCCCACAGACGAGGTGCTGGTCGTAGAGGGTAAAATGTTGATTATGGCAACCAGGAAAGATATATCAGAATTGGTGTTATAGGACTCGGTATGTAAGGAGACTGGGGCATCGGATTTGTTGATAGTGCAGAAGTGTCGATGGTTGTTAATACGAAAGTTCAGAGCACAACCTGTTTCCCCCACATAAAAGACATCACAGAACTTGCAGGATGTGTATAACATTAGAAGTGTGGTATCTTCCCTTGGGATTTAGAGTGTACCGGCCATTAGCAGTATTGATAGTGACTGTGGAAGAAGTGATGAAAATGGAGCAGGTCCTACATCTAAGTCTCTTGAATGTATGGGCGCCGGTTTGGGTCGATGGCGAGCAAGGATTCGTACGGACCAAGATGTTTATAAGATTAGGTGGGTTTTGAAAAACTAATCTAGGTTTGGTGGGGAATATTGATCTTGTGTCTGGGTCAGATTGGAGAATGTGGAAATGAGAGTGTAGGATTTGTTTGACCTTGGTTAGTTTAGGATGGAACTGGGTGATTAGAGCCGGTGGGTTGGAGGTTTGAGTGTGTGAGGATGCACGGCGGATTTGTTTGGTTACAAGGTTAGATGGGTAGTCTCAGTTGATTAGAGCCTCCTGGAGAAGTTGGTTGTAAGTTTCAGCAACAGAGGGGGTGAAATTCAGGAGTTGTCCTCTGAAGGCAAGGGAGAAAGGAATAGCTTTCATAATCATAATTTTTCCGCGCAATTTCCAATTTCTTAACAATATTTGCTGTCCTATTCTAGTAGCTTTGCATTACATATTAAAAAAAAACTTTACAAATAAAATAAAACTATAATGTTCTCTGCTTAATATGAATACGAAAGTGTGAAGGAAGAAAGTCGTAAGGTTTTAAACTGTGAAAATGGAGACGGCAGACAAAGGAAGTAGCTGGACATAGAAGACAATATATACAATACTGGTACATCCATATTCATATATAACCGAGCGGCTTAGAATTCGAGAGGTCGTGGGTTTCAATTCCAGCGGCCGACCATCCTGACAGCGGGTTTTTCATTAGTCACACTTTCAACATAGGCCCTGGCCACCCACCTTATCCCACCCTGAGCTTTAGATATTTAAAGGTCATAAATAAATTGAGATTAATAATAAAAGTATTTAAATAAATCTAGTAACACAAACACACACTAAAAACTTCTAACTGCATGTTACATTCTGATGTATCAGAGATTTTTATAATCAAGCATAAGGAAAAGGTATGCTTGAAAAGAAAGTAGGAGAGGTACGGATAAAATTTCTTGCCTGTATGAAGGAAGGTAAATTGTATACTACAACGAAAGAGGAAAGCAAAGACATATAGATAGCTCTTAACGTACTTCGAAGGATCTGACGCTCATGGCAGAACATTGACAGTATATTTCTCAATTCCGATTCCGAAAACCGTTTAAGCTGAGTTAAAATAAATATCTTCAAAAGCCAAATACTCACCATAACATTTTCCACTTCTTTCATTAATTCACTTGTTTTCCTTTCAAGCTCATTGTTCAGTTTGCGAAAATGTTGCTCTTTTCTTAGAAGATCTTCGTCCATTTTCACCATCACTTACAAATTCCTGCAGAAATTGAAATATAAAGCGTTTATTTTTTTTAAATGACTTATAGGTTTAACTTTACTTTATGGTCACCAAAAAAAAAATTAAAAATTTACAGGAATAATTCAAGACGTGTGTGGACGTGTTGAAATGCAAAGTATGACAACGTTTCGAGTCATGGAAAAGTGAAGTTACGGTGTACGAGTCAACAGTTCGTGGGACTATTTTTCCGCTTCCACGTTGCTGGCGAGCACATGGTGTGAGTGTTAAAAGTCATGTACAACGCATAATGAAAAAGATAGTTATTTAGCTTGATATTAACTGACCTGTCCTCGCCTTCCTCAACATTGCGTCCGTGTTTTTTGAGTAAAATACTTTTCATTCATAACACGAATAATATTCCACCGCGTTTGTATCTGTTGATTAAAACAAGTGCGTATTTAACGAAATAATAATGATACATGGCTGTTCGCAACACTTTCTACTATTACCGTGCCCGTAAAAAAATGTTTTTTCTACGTAACACGTAAATTACATGTAGAAAGTGCGTAAAATAGTAGAAAACGTAAAGTACGTAAACAAAGCAGAAAAAAATAAAGAAATAGTGTCTTTTGCAATGATTGTTTTTATAGATGGGCATGAAACAAAAAACACACACGAGAAAAGGTTTTAAAACACACTTTTCCTTGGTAAACTTTATTTTTATATGGGTCAGTCTAGTAACTTTGGACTTCAGCCCGTCACGATTTGCCCTTCATCCATTACAATCCACACCCATGCCGGGACTCGAACCCGGGACCTTCAAGTCGCTGGCCTACCGCCGTAGACCGCACGGCTACCCGATCGGCACTTTTCCTTAGTATTTGTATGTGCACTTGATCTTTATTTACTTATTGGAAGTTTGAATACAAAATGCGGAGGGGCGAACTATTAGAACTTATTATTGCCACCTCACTTCTGATAGTTTGATGGGCGACAGTAAGGTGGCTTTGTGAAAATGAAGCCGCTTATCGCAACAATGACATATCCAAGAAACCGCCACACAATAAACTTTCGTGCGCTTTTCTTTTATACGAATTGTCAGCCTGTCCCTCGCGCTCATAAGAGTGCTGCAGAAAGCCGTCAATAATAAAAGCAGCAGATGGAGTTGTCGGAAGTTGCGTTGAATTTACTTAAAATCTGAGCATCATCAGCCCAAATTGAAAGACAAGGCATCATTTGTTCAAAATAGCACAAGAAACCGACTCAGCTTTGAACGTTAAAAAAAAAAAAAAAAAAAAAAAAAAAAAAAAAAAAAAAAAAAAAAAACTGAACACTTAAGTTACAAGCCAGTACCAATGATGAATATAAGTGGAGTGTGACAATGGAAATTCTGTCACAAACATTTAACGTGTCAATATTAACACTCTTTAGATAGTAATGATTTTCTGCTAAAATACGAAATAAAATTAATGTTCAAAATGTTTTCTACTACAACTGTAATATTTTGTACCATATGTGTTAATTGAAAACTGCCCTCTTTGATTGATTGTATTTGTGTATTGAAGTACTGGTCTTGTTCTTGTAGCTGCGACACTACTTGTTTTAACTTGTTCGTTTCATATAGGGTATAATCGCCCATAGCTAGGTCGGCTAATCCCGACAAATTGCTAAATAGCATTCTTTTTCGGCCTCTTGTACATCCGATTTTGACATCGCAAGGTGTAATGTCTGATATTTTGGTAACAAATTGTGGCTCTCTTTGGTGTCGCTATTTCCGATATACATCATCATCTCCTAAACTTACTTAAGTATCTTCATTATTGATGGTTTCTGAGGTTCGCATCCCAGCAGAGCGTTTATTATATCAGAAAAAAACTTGTCTCGTCTTTCTTCAGTCTTTAATGTTGCCACTGGTGTAAACTCCTGTGTATGTAAAACATTGTCTTCCAATGAACGTGAACGGAAGACTATGTCATCTTCAGATGTTATGACAATATCCGTAACCTTTTCCCTATTGGCTACGAGTTTCATTACTTCCCCTTCTTCTTCTGGTTTGTTCTGGATTTCTGTGGGCAGTTCGAGTCTGGAAAATATATCGGCTGGTTGTTTCGAGCTTTCTTTGTGTCGAATTTCAAAATTAAAATCCGCTAGAAACAGCCTGTATCTCGCGTAATTTCCCACTCGATCTGGTTGGCTCTGTAAATTTACAAGACATTTACTGTCCGTGTATAAATAAAAAAAAAAGCGATTTAGTAGATAATAGCGGTTCTTTCTGACCGTATAAATCAGTGAATAAAGTACACGTTGCCACGTGATAGCTGCTTGTTCAGATTTTGACAGACGCCTACTACAGTACGAAACCACTTTTTCTTCTCCTGTTTTAGGATTAAGGCACGTGAGAAGACCCCTGCCTACATGGCCGAGGCGTCTGTGTAGACGTGAATCTGCATTTTCATCAAAATGGGCCAAAGAGGGTGCGTTTAAAATGTCAGTCTTCAAAATTTCAAAATATCGGTCTAATATCATTCCATGTAAATTTATTGCCTTTCGTTATGAGCTGTTTAAATGGCTCTATTTTCTCTGTGAATCTTCTGATTTGAGTCCTTAAAAACAAACAGAGGCCGATAGAGCTCTTCATCTAACGGAAGTCTCTTATTTTCCGATCAATCTATGAAGAGATAGAAATACCTCTGACACTTGGAACCCAAGCACTTCGAGACGTGGGAAAAGCAAATGAGTTTTTTAGACGAGGCTCTAAAATCCGTTCTTTCTCAATCTTCTAAAAAGCAATTCGAGATTTTTCAATTGTTGCTCTGCTGTCACATCACCGATTACCAGTTCATCTGCAAAGGATGTGATAGAATTTGGCAAGTCCTGTACTAGTATTCGTGTAACAATTGACAACGCCATAGAGTTTGTGCGATGGCGTATTGATCATCTTACAAATTGGTGTTTTCCGAGTACGAGGTAGTTCAAAACTCAAGTAAGGCCATGACTTGTGATGCGAATTAATATGAAAATAGCTCGAGCCAGCGTTGAAATATAGTTCTTATCCTTCAGGCTACATAGAACGTCTTTCATTGATTGAAATGGAATGGACAGGTATCTGGAAAAAAGTTGAGAACTATTCTAAACTGATGCGAATTCGGCTTGCGGACAAGTAAAAGAGGTGGACAGTAATGACTGCCACTAGTTTCCTGGATAATCCCAGCTTTGAGAAGTTCTTGTATTTGTAAATCCACTTGATGGCATATCAGTGGCAACCTCTTGTAAAACGTAGCCCCTTTTTCGAGTTTAATACGATGAGTATAACTACGAAGAAATCCGAGCTCTGAACCACTGTAGGTTAACACGTCCTTGTACTGATAGTTTTGTTTTAATTTCCGCAGGTAATTCGGGATTAATAACGAAAAGTGAAAGGTCAAAAGTTTTTTCAGTGTATTTCAATCTATCCATTATTTCCGGTTTCGAACGATATTTGTAAATGTTGTCAGATTCCTTGTCTTTTTTCTTCATCAATTTTCAAAGATATTTCTTCCAAATTCTCTTCGGTATGTGTTATTGGTGTATTTTTTGCCAAATTTATTTTCCGTGAAGTTGGGTTTATGATAATAACAATAAGATTATATGTAGACATCTTTGTTGTTAAATCCACAAGACTCGTAACGTTTGGAGTAAATGTACGTATAAAAATGATGATTGCTGTTTTCTGTGCCGATGACTTCAACAGGAAGAAAAAAGTACGACTTTGCAGGAATAGTTATATTTCTTGTTGTAAAAACATTTGCTGACGTTTGCATCTTAATCATATTAACGATTGCATGAGAGACGTTATTTCTTTCGCCTGTTGTCTGTGGCAGTTCTGGTTTCTTTGCATTTTTGTAGAAGGCAATTATGTTTCTATCCATGTCAATTTTCAATTGGAGGCGAGTCAAAAGGTCTTGTCCGAATATTGGATTGTAGTCGCCTAATTTAATAATTCAAAAATAATGAGCGTATGTTGTGTTCCCTATTTTAAATTTAAGCAAGGCAATGTACTTCAATTTAATGAGTACATATGTGCTATACGCTCGTCTACGGCAGGTCCAGGAGGGTTCTGCTTATTCTTCGCCTTGGCAGCAGATCCATAAAGATATTGTTAGACTTATTGTTGGCGGCAGGTTCTTGGGGTTTCTGTTTAGTCTTCGCCCTCAAGCATTTGCTGACTTGGGGCTCGCTAACTAGTTTTCCGAATCTCGGTTGTTTTTCTTGTTTCTATGCCAACAATCCTAGGCATTATGTCCTGTCTTAAAGCAGATCGCACAGGCGGATACAGTTCCGCTGTTGTTTCCTTGTTTCTTTTCTTGCTTTCCGCCATCTTGTTTGTTCTTCTTTCCCTCTCCATTCTTCCGGTAGTAATTCTTTCTTTTTTTCTTATAATATGGTTTTTTGGTTTATGTTATTTTTCATCAACATTAATTAATGACAATTTGGCTAACTTGTGAGTCAGGTCGTCCATAGTGTTGCGATTAGTTTGGGGAGGTTAGAGTTGTGAATTTTCCAATTTAAAAGGTTTATTAGGATCCATTAGGTCTTAAAAAGTATATTTGTTGTCAGGTTTATTGGGGACTGTGGTATTCTTGGCGGCCATTAGGTTGTATGAAAATCGATTTATAGGCTTGCTGGGAGGATTGGTATCAATGATAGCAATAGGTTCTTGCTTAGGATTTCTTACTATTTGGTCGTTTAAAGGTAAAAATTTATATGCCGTGTAGTAAGGAGTTTGGGTATTTATTGATTTCAATAGAGGATGTTGGGCGTTAGAAACCAGAATTTTGAGAGATTGGTTGTTGTAAATTTTGTATTTGTTAGCTCAAATTTGGAATACTTTGTAGTGAGCCAAGATTTAAGGAATTGAGGTGTTGTGGACCTTGTTCTTCCATCGCTTGTAAAACTTGAGAACGTTCTACGAACTCTCTTTTCTACAGAAGATCGTTTGATTTTTCCATTACGTGTAGCTTCTTTCGCAGATCTTTAACGGATGTAAACGTCTCCAGAGCGATGTTCTTCAGGAAATTTTTGGTCAAACCAAGTGAGAGATAATGCACCTTCTCTTCTTCGCTTGCTTCAGGCAAATTATGGCGTATGGCACGTAATTTACGAATGAAATATGCGTCAATAGGTTAATCTGATTCCTGTGGTACCATATTGATCTCCATTTCAGCCTTGTAGTGCGTTATATTCGACCTACTCAAATTTACGAATTTGTCTGTCTGTGCGAGAAACGGCACTAATCAAGGAGCTACATAAATTGATATGTGCTATATGGAGTAAGGAGGAGCTCCCAAAGGAATGGAAAACATCAATAATAGTTCCGATTTACAGAAAAGGCGGACTGTAATAATTACTGCGGAATTTCGTTACTTCCAACCTGTTACAAGGTATTAAGTAATATTCTGTTAACACGCCTAAGTGTATACTTAGATTAAATAATTGGAGATCACCAATGTGGATTTAGAAGAAATAGATGCACGTTGGATCAGATTTTCCCCTTGAGATAAATTTTGGAGTAGAAATGGGAATACAATGGGACGGTTCATCATCTATTCATTGATTTTAAGAAAACATATGATTCTATCAAAAAGGGAAAAGTTATACAGTATCCTGATACCATTTGGAATTCCGAAAAAATTGGTTCAACTAGTGAAGATGTGTCTCAGCGACCCCATAAGCAGAGAACGGATAGGTAATAATATGTCAGATAGTTTCAAGATTCGTAACGGATTGAAACAAGACGATGCCTTGTCACCACTATTGTTTAACTTTGCGTTAGATAAATGCGATTTAAAAAGTCAAAGGGGACAAAAAGGGACATCACTGAATGGTTTGAATCAACTGTTTGTATACGCGGATGATGTAGATTTAATAGGGGACTATATAGATGCATTACAAAGCAACACCGATGTCTTAGTAGAAGCGTGCGATGAGATAGGTGTACAGGTAAACATAGATAAAACAAAATACATAATAACAAGCCGAAACAGGGAATGAAGGAAATAAAAAGATAAGAATTAGGGATAAGGTCATAGAGAAAGTAAACAAATTTAAATACTTGGGAGCATAAGTAACAAGCAAAAATGAGGTCATGGAAGAAATAAAAAGTCGCTCAGTATCAGGGAATGCATGTTTCTATTCAGTTCAAAAACTTCTAACATCGCGATTAATATCAAGGAAACTGCAAAAATATACAGAACGGTTATTCTGCCGGTAATACTTTACGGTTGCGAAAGTTGGAGTACGACCCAGCAAATGAACATAAATTACGTGTATTTGTAAATAAGGGTTTGAGAAAGATATACGGGCCGAAACGCGACGAGATGACTGGAGATTGGAGTAGACTGCATAATGAAGAACTCCACGGACTGTACGATTCACCAGATGTTGTAAAAATAAAGAAATCGCGACGACTAAGGTGGGCAGGCCATGTAGCTCGGATTGGGGAAAACGAAGATTATTTTCAATCCTGGTTGGAAGGGTGGATGGAAGGAGGCCATTGGGAAGACCGACACGTCGTTGGGAGGACAATATTAGAAGAGATATTCGATAAGTAGGCGTTCGTGATGAAAACTGGAAATAAACTGTATATATAAAATAGCCGAATCTGACTGTTCTAACTTAACCTAACCCACTTTAGCTTAGTTTATAAACAGGAAAAGAAAGCAAAAGCGAAATGCTACCTGAGTGTGACATCATTAGTATTCTCCGCGTGCCACCATACCTGGCACTGAATCATTTGGGGGTGCGTATTTTACGACTATGGCGCCGTTTCCGTAAATAGGTTTTCTGTCGCTACCTGCCGGTTATGCGTATGGAAGTGTCAAGCTTAATATTAAAAAAAAAAAAGAACAGTTCAATAGAGCGTCTAATTTTGGTCTCTAGCTCACTTATGTTTAGAGCAGACTAAGTAAACCGAACTATTGCCATACGTATGAAAAGCGGAAGAACTTTAACATCAACTAGCCCGCCTTCACACGCTGATGCTTCTCGATATCAATTTGCCTGTGCCATGTTTATGCAAAAATGTACTCCATTACAATTTTGCGAGCGAAGTTTCAAGAGTGTCAACACTTCAAGTATGAATATAAAAAAAAAAGAATACGATTACCCCTACCTTTGCGAAGTTATTAGTAAACTACAGGCAGGTAGAAACTCCCGTCTGATTTCGCGAGAAAAAAAACCTCCATAATGGTGAAAACGTCGAGAAAAACAATGTGAAAAGTTGTTATCCATTAAGTTCCAACGGAACATTACCCCACATATTATGGCGTATCAGTAAATAAAAACAGTAAAACCCCTTTGAAGATAATACTGCAATAACTTCTCCTATATGATCCGAATAGTCATCTCCAACGACACTGAGTTGTGACTTAAAATCTCCTTTTATAATAAGTTTGAAGATAATAAGTGAGAATTCTCTCTCTTCTGTAAACAAAGGATAGAACTGCTTAGCCGAGTAAAACAAATAGCCTACCGTATAAAATATCTCGTACGCTGGCAAAGATAAATATACCATACTTATAGATACATCAAGATAAAAAAATATCGGTTGTAGTTTCATATCAGGGGACCAACCTAACCTAACCAAGAAAATCTGCACAGAAAATAATGAAGAAAAAATTACGTTGGTCCCCCGATATGGAAATCCAAAATAACTTCTTGAGTGCATGTCCTACATGACAACTGTAGTCACTTAAAGATAAATGAATTTTTAGGAACATCTGTAAACAAAATGCATTACATGCTTTGCAGAAAGCAAACATATTAAAAATGTTATTGCGATTTGTTTGTGACGCACAGTGATTTACCTTCAAGCAACAATGATCTTCATCGATTATTTCCTCGTCCGTTGTCATCACCAAACAATATTTTTTTGTTTGAAACTGTAACTAAACTCACTAAACTCATTTGTTTATGTTTAGTGATTAGCATAATCGATTAATTCGTACATTCGATTATTAATTCAATATCTCGAAACACTTTGCTATCGATTGTTCATTCGGTCGGGATGTAAGTAAAAAACTTTATTTTTATATGGGCCAGCTTAGTAACTTTGGACTTCGGCCAGTCACGATTTGCCTTTAGCTGTTAAGTGTTAAAATCCACACCCATGCCCCAGCCGGGACTCGAACCCGGGACCGTTGAGTCGATAGCCTACCGCCGCAGACCGCTCGACCACCCGGCCGGCCCGGATGTAAGTGCTTCAATTAAACCGCAGATTAGGATAGTTCTGAATTTAAAATTTACTTATGGCCTTTAGGCATCTAAGGCGGCTAGGATAGGGGTTAAGGGAGGGAGAAGGATTCGGGAAGATGTCGGCCATTGTCTATGTTCTAGGTGCAATCCCGACATTTGCCTGTAGAGGAGGATAGTTCTAGTTCGGCTAGTTTGTGCATAAAATTGAGATGGGCAAATAAGAACATTTATTATGTTTTCCAGGGTTAACTTCCAAAGTTGGTCGGCCGTTTCTAGTAAAATTCAGAAAATTTACAGGGAAGAAATTGATAATTTGCTCATTTGTGTGGCTAATAATATATAAAAAGAACGAAAGTTGAGTTTATTTTTTATTGTATAATCGGTGATAAACATGGCACTATTTGGGAAGCGGAGGGAACTACTTGGCGGAAGGTTACCACATGATTGGATTGTGGGAAAGTTACGAGCATTCATATTGTGAACATTGCTACAGGTGAAAAGAACTGTGACGTATATGAGAACAGAAAGTGTAAAGATACATGACCGCACCAAACCTTACCCAACCTCCACGTTCCCATGGTCACTAATTTAAGATGATGTACGAAAAATGCAATTAAGCAATTATTAATAATAAATGTGAACAACAGAAAATCAGTGAACTGGACGTAAAGATTGATGATTTTTAAATTATCGTAGCTTTCATCAGGTTTTTAGTCGAAAACCAGACGGCCGACCAACTTTGGAAGTAATGCCGTTTTCCATAAACCTTTGCTTTTAAAAAGTCAAGATAAAGCAAATACGGTTTATTTAAATCAAAAACGTGTAACAGTTTCACTAACTAACTAACAACTTTGGTTTATCAGAAACACTCTACAGTGTGTCTGATGAAGCCAAGCTGTTAGTTAGTTAGCGAAACCGTTCCACGTTTTTAAATAAAACGTATTTGCATTGCTAAGCTTTTATTTTATTTTGACCATATTATTTATTTTTGGTTACATTATTTAATACTATAAACCTTATAACTGTTAATTCTCAAAAATAATAGTTATTTATAACATAACAACTGCGAAAATCGTTAGTTATCTTGACAACAAAGCCAATATTCATGTTTCTACCATCGATAAGAAAAGTTTCTCGCCAATTCTGCAGGTATTAAATTTTTATTATTAGACTAAAACGAGGTAACGTAAGAAATAAAAAGTCGTTTAGTATTGGACAACGGATGTTTCAATTCAGTCCAGAAACTCCTAACCTCGTGATTAATATCAAGGTAGTTGAAACTGAAAATATACAGAACGGTTATCCTGCCGGTAACACCTTACGGTTGCGAAAGTTAGAGTACAACCCTAGCAGATGAACATAAATTACGAGTGTTTGAAAATAAGGTTCTGAGAAAGATATACGGTCCGAAGCGGGACGAGATGACTGGAGAATGAAGAAGACTGCATAATGAAGAACTTCACGAACTGTACGACTCACCCGATGTAAGAATAATGATATCACGACGACCAAGATGGGTTTTCCATGTAGCTCGGATGGGAGAAAAACTAAGATTATATTTCATCTTGGTTGGAAAACTGGAGGGAAAGAGCCCTTTGGGAAGATCGAGGCGACGTTGGGAGGACAATATTAGAAGTGATCTTCGTGAACTAGGTGTTTGTGATGAAAACTGGCTTGATATTGCCCAGGATAGATCCCGATGGCAAACATTTGTTACTATGGCGATGAACTTGTGACTAACTATGATGTGCAAACAAAGTTAAAGATTTCAGTTATGGTACCTAAAATGTTAGTTCAACGGTATGCCATAATTTATGGGGTGCCAATAGATGTTACCATTGAGGAAATTAAGACTAAAACTGAGTGTGAATTCCCTATAATTAATATACAGAGATTGAAGAAGAAAATCACAGGTGCTAATAATAAAACCACTTTGGTTGATACAAAACTTATAGAGTTTACGTTAGAATCTCAGAAATTACCTGAATATATATACGTGTCCAGGGAGAGGTTCCCGGTAAAACCCTGGATAAGAAAAGTACGTCAATGTGAACTTTGTAAAGGTTATCGTCATTTTTTTTTTTATTTATTCTTTTCCCAGTGCGAACCAGAGGTTGTACGCACTTTTATCTACATCTCATTTTTTACACAAGCTTTTTTTTTTTTTTTTTTACACAAGTTGCAAATCTTCACCTTTTCTCTACATGGGCACATACCCACTTTCTCCATATCTGTATATACACTAACACGTTGATGTACACAATACACATCATTATAATAAGTTGAAAACACAAAGTTAACACAAAGATAGACCAATAATCATTTTTACATAAATCTTTCACTTTCATAATTATCCTGCCACCCCCAATTCCTTCCAACGCTCCTCCCTGACCATAGTGGTATACTGCCCCACTGCTTTTATAGTCTTCGTTTCCACCCTGTCCTCCCCTTTTATTGCTCCTAATATTTCACCCTCAGTCAGATTTCCCAGAAGTATTTCTCTGGTTTCCTCCGTTCCCTGACACAAGAAAAGAAGATGTCTTTCGCTGTCCTCCTCACCACACAATGGACATAAGGGTTGACCTTCTTCATTATTTCTTCGTATTTGATTCCAACCACCTAATCTAATCCACGCAATACCCCCCCTTTCTTTCTTCTCACAAACTGAGATATACTTAGCCCTTCCCCACGCTTCTTGCATCTGCCCATGAAATGTCAGGGATACCTTTGTATTGCACTCCGCAATGATCTCTTGCCTGTCTATATCCGTCATTCGCTCCTTCACCTGCTGCATCTCTACATTATCTATCCTCCTTCCCTCCCATACCCAACCCATACCTATCCTATACAACTCGCTTCTCACCTTCGTTACCCACTGCCCTTCATTTCCCTCTTCCATTTGATGATACATGCAATAACTTTTCAATGTGTGTCTGTTCTGCTCACATAATTTCCCCCAGTACTTTATGGCCTGCCATTTCAACATAATTTCTTCCCTATTTGCACCCCATTCCCTCAAAACACCGCAACTAGCCGTGCCTACACTGACTCCCAAAAGCTTCTTGTAGAACTGTACTTGAATTTGTGTAGCCACCATTCCCCCTTCCATTCCCCATAGCTCTGCCCCGTACTTTAAGCCGCCTAAAATTACCGCCCTAAACATTCGTTCAATAAGTCTGGCTCTCATGCCCGGCATCTTGTGTACTGCCCTCATGAAACCCTCCAGTTCATATTTCGCCTTGCCTTTACCCGATCTTATGTGTCGTGACCATTTCCCTGACATTGCTACCGTTAGCCCTAGATATTGAAAATATTTAACCCGTTCTATCACCTCCCCCCCATAGGTCCACTGTTCTCCCCGCCCATACTTGTATCCATTTTTGAAAACCATTATTTTTGTTTTCCTTACATTCACTGCTAATTGAATGCCGTTGCAATAATTCTCTAAATTATTCAAAGCTCGCTGTAATCCATCTTTGGAATTCGCCAACACAACTAGGTCATCTGCATACATCAATACTGGAATCTCCCTGTCCCCTATTTTTGGTATATCCTGCCGTCCCTCCATAAGATAACCCGCAATATCGTTTATGAACAGCACAAACAGCAGCGGGGATAACACACACCCTTGTTTCACACCAAGCGTCGATTTTTGCAACTGTGTAACCTTATTCCCTTCGCATTTCACACAAAAGAATACATTATTATACACTGCCTGCAATGCTCTTATCATTTTTGCTGAGACGCCCTGCTCCCACAGCTTTTGCCACAAAATATACCTATAAACCGTATCAAATGCCTTCTGAAAATCCACAAAGCACGCATACAACTTTCCCCCCTTATTCACTGTCCTACTTTTTATAAGCGTCTGCAATATAAATACATTATCCAACGTACTATACATTCTCCGAAACCCTGTCTGTAGCGGACTTATCTTATCGAATGTTTCAGCCCATTCCGTTAGCCTCCTACACAGTATTTTGCAATATGCTTTCCCCATAATCGGAACAATTGACACTCCCCTGTAATTACTAGTATTATTTTTGTCTCCTTTCCCCTTATATATTGGACATATAATAGACTGTGACCATTTGTTTGGAAATTTTCCTTCGCGAAACAATGAATTTACTAGCTTGATCCCATATTTCCATCATATCCCTATTCTTTGCGGCTGCCTTGCACATTTCCCCTCCAATTCCCTCAATATCTGATGCCTTCCCATTTTTCAGACTATCTACCGCTTGCTTATATTCCATCTCCGTAATTGCCTCATCTAAAATAGGTACGAAGTACATGCGGGAAAGTATCCCCCCCTCCTACCTGCCTATTATCAACTTGTAAAATTTCCCCAAAATGCCGGTTCCACTGCTCTACTGTAATGTTTGCCGCACTCTCCTTCCTTTTACGCATCTGCCTTAAAATTACCCACAATTTGCTGGTGTCGTTGTTGCGTAATGCTTCTTCGATCTGCTCTTTTCTGCGTTCCTGCCATAACATTTTTTCTTGTTTGATAACCTCCCTGTATGTTCTCCTTTGCCTTATGTAAATCATTCTGTCCTGCTCCTGTGTACTCATTCTATATCGCCGTAGCGCAATCTCCGCCTCTTTTTTCGCTCGTTTGCATTTAATATTATACCATCCCCAATCTTTATTACCCCTCCTATTATGCATATCTAGCTCCATGTGTCTAGCCGATCTCTGCATGCAGTGTGTGAAATAACTTGCCGCTGCATCCACATCTCCCTGTTCTATGTTTTCTTGCACTTGGTTAATAAGTAATTTCGTAAGATCATCAGAGATAATATCCAAGAATCTTGCTTCCCCTTCCCCTGTCCATCTGTATTTGCGTATATATTCCCCTCCCTCTCCCTCTTCTTGCCTGACCTCTGATACGTTCCCTGATTTCGCTTGTTTATTCTTTAGTTTAATTATTAAAGGCATATGTGTCGATTCGCTTCTTATATCTACTCGAAATTCTTCTATCTGACCGACTAAATCTTCTGAACATATTGCGTAATCAATTACACTGCTTCCAGAACTGCCAATGAAAGTATAATTTCCCTCCGAATCCGCCGTATGTTTGCCGTTTAGTATTGCTAGACCAAATGTTTGACATAATTCTATTAGTTGCCAGCCTTCCTTATTTATTATTTTATCCCTGCTTTTCCTAACATTCTTATACGTCCTGGTTGTTAGTACTCCCTGCCCCTCCCATCCCCTCCCCTCATAAACATCCTCCTCCCCTGTCCTTGCGTTAAAGTCGCCTACAATAATAACACTAGCTTCCGGGTATCGCTCCTCTATTTCTAAAAGACAAGATGCAATATTATCAAAAAAATTCTCACAAAAATACTGCGAACCTGCCGGTTGCCTATATACTGTAATTAAGCATATTG
>JAGDQP010011912.1:0-51687 GCA_022664845.1 Lepisma saccharinum
AGCTTACTCCAAACACCCTAAACAATATGATGAGTGAGTCAGTCAGTGAGTGAGTGAGTGAGTGAGTGAGTCAGTCAGTTAGCCTAAAATGTGCAATTTCAGGGGTCCACAACTAGAACATAGTTTGAGATACGAATATGAAATTTTGTACATCTGCACATATTTACCATATCTCCTTAACGGCAAAAGCTCATATTCCTATCTTTAACATCTTTGTTTTTACGGGGCCCCCAAATCGTCGATTTTGCCATAAACTCTTGTTCCTGTATAACATGCTTCTGGCAGTGCTAACGTTTTCTGACGTGAAGAACTTGGCTCATGCACTGCCGTGCATGTTGATTCCCAATTTAATTGCATTGCAATAGCATGTTTGATCATTACACTCTTTACTTAAAGGAAAAGTTTTTTATGTAAATATTAAGATCAGGAGGACAATTTGAGAAGAGCCGTTTTAAAGTAAGTTTTAGAAACACACGTTTTTGAGAAGAGAAGCATGCGTGTTTGGCGAACAGACCATAAATAAATTTAAATTAAAATGAGTCTGGGGGTAATATACTAAGCATACTCAAACATAAAATGAAATAACTGTTGAAATAACAATTCAAATCAACTTGATAAAATTTGATAAATAGAATTTTATTTATGGTCTTTAGGCATCTAAGGCTCAAGTCGAGAATGGAATAAAAAAACACGGTCAGAAAATATGAATTTGACATAACGCAATCATCAATCCACAATTTAAAATTAAAGATGATGGGGTGCTTCTTGGATTTTCGGTCATTGCTGATGTATGGAGAGATAAAACCTTGACTTAATGTTTATGATAACGATGATTAGTGTTTTACCTGGAGAAAGGAGAACGAATATTTCTGAGCAAGTTGAACCAGTTTTGGCTTACCATTGATTTGTACCTAATGAATATGACATTATAATGCCTGTACTTAGAGTTTAAAATTGATTTCGAACCACGTTGCAGATTGTATTGGGTTGTTATGTCCAATGGACATTTATAAAAAAATAGGGCTAAAAAAACACTTTATGAAGGTCCAATAAACTTTGCAATGCTGCGTAATATAAACATTTAACTAGCAGCTATTCAGACGTATAGAATAAACAATCCATTTAGTGCTAAATGAGATAAAGAAATATATTTTTATTACTTAAAATAAGCTGTTCATACTTTTGTGTCTTATCAACTGTAAGTATCTTACGGTAAAACTCCAGTTCATAATAGGCTAAAAGTTCCCAACCATTAGTACAAAAGACATCAATAGGATCCTGTAATTTGAGTTTTCTTTCTCCAAGAGAAATGAGAAATTAAAAGAAAGAAGATTTAGACAATGGCTTTCCATTTGCAAAACTCCACCATTCTCTCACTTGCAGAATAGAGTTGTTGGAAGTTTTCGGTTCATGGTAAATGGATACAAAAAGAGAATGGTGTCAAATATTTCCCAGTGTTTGGAACTCATTCGTCCTTCATTAGCATTTGAAAGGGCATGAGAGAGAAGGTTGGGGAAGGATTTCCTTCTCTCGGAAGTCTGTCGACGAAAACTTCTCTTCTACCTTTTAGATATAGTGCATATGGTGTTGGTCTACAGCATAACCCAAGAGAGAATAAGAGGAAGAGATTCATGAGAGGGTTGCAAGAAGGAGAGACTGTTGGATGGATAGGCCTTTTGCCTTGAATGCCATTAAAAAGTATTTTCCAACATTGGGTTTTGAAAGGACTCGGAAAGCTAAAAGCGAATATAAACTTGTAAGTTTAGTAGTCTGTTAGTCAGAAAGCTGAGAAATTCGGTCTTTCTCTAATCTGAGCAGACATTTGTTTTGTAGATAAAGTGAGTGTTAATCCCGTCTTCATATAGATATGTCATTTCCTTGACTGCACGAGGAAATGATGAAACTTAAGGCAGTAATATAATTTTACGATTTGACTACTTTTGGTTAGTTTTTTTAACCAAAATATTTTATCTGAACTAAAGGGTTCTACGTAAGCTTTTCCCTGTATCGTTTCTTTACAAGCTTCTACCTTTTTATTAATCTTATGGAGGTTTGATTAACTGTATATGTATAGCTATATATTCGGACTCTTTGAAAGAACTCTAGTTACATGCAGATCAAAGTTTTTATTCAGTAGTTCATTTTAAAAGAAATTGTCTAGATCATGTAATCTTTTCGTGTCAGGTCTTCTTGCTGTCTACTCTGAAATCTAGAAGGGAGACATTATGAGAGTTTTCGTTGCTGCTTGGTGATCACGAGTTATTTATACCGATTCGGGGATTTGTGCAACCTTTACAACCTCCACAATACACGAGCACAAAGAAAATCACAGAATAAACCTCTTTATAGCTTAAATACAATTTAAAAGTGATTTGATTCTTCAGTGATTTTGTTGTAATCAGGTGATACTGTTGACGAGCGTTTTGTAACTTGATGGTAGGAAATCACTGTGCTATCTAAAAAAACAACACATTTATTGTTGTGAAGTGACTCGTGTTCTATCCCAGATTTTTCAACAAGTAATACCAGTTTTTGAGGAGGATAGGGAGATAAAGATTTCTTTCAAACCGAGTGAGTGAACTTTTTGGTGACATATTTGTCAACAGGTAGTTGCTATGGGAACTGTTGTCGGAAGCGAAGCGAACGATATTGAAGTTTTCAAACGTTCCGTGAGCTAAAGAAGAAAAAGCAAGATAAACTAAAACAACATAAATATTTAGAAAATAGAGTAATAGAACGAATCGATCACAAACCGAGCAAACAAACACATGTTTTGATAGACTAAAAGTAAACAAATTATGTATTTTTTCGTTTCAGTTTATTGTGTACCTGTTGGTAAAAGCTGTGTTTACATATTTAATTTTTGAGAAAGCTAATTTAATAATACATATGTAATCTTGTAGAAAAACGATGAAATGTGTACAATTCATACTGAAACTTTTAACAAACATGCATTTGTGTCAGACTAAAATAGTTCTGGTCAATGTACAGGCAATTCATTAAATTTTAATCCAATTTCAAGCTCTTATGAATAAAACAACACAATAACCGAAACACTAAAGAAGAACCTACAGAACACCACAGTATTAATGTTATATGCAATTCAAGAGTGATATCACCACTTCAGATGTAATGTAATGATGTAAATGATAACATAACACCACTTATGAATATCTGGCACTATTTTACACTCAATGCCGCGCACTACGGTGATATCACTGACATCTACACATCGTTATACGCAAGGTAAGTATGTTATACCTATAGGCCATCCAGGTGGTGACAACGATACATGATTACAACTGACTAGACACTGTCAGACTATATGCCTCCTGAATAATTTTATACACAGTATTCATGTGCCATTCTACCCATTCCTACACTTTTACCAGTGTGAGTCTCTGGTGACTGAGTATATCGATGTGCAGTTAGAAGTGTTACTTGACTACCTATCACTGTAGTGCACGGCATTGAGTGTAAACTACTGGCATATATTCATAAGTGGCGTACCACAAACAACGTTAATACTAACTTTTTCACTCCTGTACTAACTTTAACACTAACTCAATCTTTAGACGAAAGAAATCATAAGTTATATGGATTTTTTGTGCACAGGAAACTGCGGGAAGGCAGTTCTTATACGTTTACTTTTGACTTTTCTCATAAAGTGGTAGTGGTTGTGGTGGAGAAGCTTCAAGAGTTAGACACGAGAGAAAAGTTGTATAGTTTTCATGGTAACGGTACAATAACATTAAAGCATTTTCAGGTATTGCATTGGAACGGTTGGACATATTCCATCTAAAATTAGTGTTTTGATAAAGCGGATAATCCTCAATGATTTAGCCGCTTGAGAAATTTCAACTTATCACCGTTTCTTTGGTAATGAGGTCTTAAGATTTAAACCAAATTAGTGTTTTAAACAATTATTCTTTCCGTAGTAATGAGAATGAATTATTAAACACAGACTCGAGAATTACATAGTAATGATTAACTCGATTGTATCCAAACTTCACTAATTATGTAGAGAAGTACACTTAACGGTAGAGCTGTATTAGAGTGTTAAACACTTACCGTGTTCATGGAAACGAGACTCACCTATTAGATACATATGTAAGCACTAAGTAGGTACATTTAATCCAATTCTAGCCAAACTATCGTACTGGTGTTAGCAAATTTTCTTAATGCTTTATGCATATTACAATGTTAAAATCTTTACCATTTAAATGAAATTATCGGAAACATTTACTGGTCCTAGAAATTCGATCATGCAACTTCAAAGATACTTCCAAAGTAAATATATCGTACACCAATGATCCGAATTTCTCTTGAGGTTTATATTTTTGCTTTAATCTGTCGACGAATGGTCTATCTGAAGGACTGAATGAAAGTAATAGAATATTTGGCTTTAGCTTGTCAACAAAATCAATCAACACATAAATAAATAGATATAAAGCAAACCGTATATTCTGTGATTATGTCCATGATGTTTTGCCACTTTTATACCTTTCTCGAAAAAATCGGGATCCGGTGTCCTTTGCCTTAATACTTGAAATATAGAGCTTATTTTGAATCCCTCTCATACCCGCCATTCTGATCGAGCTTTTCGAAGAGTATTTACCCAGTTCCACTGTTAGCTTGGGTTTTGATAGCTTTTAGGTTAATCACCATAGTATATCAAAATAGGTGTATTTACCTTCTAAAGTCGTGCCAAGCTTCAATGGTAAAGCTAAATACTGGATAAAGATGAGGGCTATTAATACTTTTACTAAATGCATACTTATTAAAAAACATGTAACAACCATGATGTTGAAATAACCAAAACACTGGTTTTAGTCATATGAACTTCTACACCACGTGTCAGGTTTGGTCGTTTATATTTCATAATAGGTTCCAAGATAAGTGTTGTATATAAATCAAGACGTTTCAAGCAATTAAACATCAATTGTTTAATCATAAAAACATAGTGCCCGAGAACACACTGTACGTGCATTCATATACTCGGAAATCCATTTTGAACAAAAAGAGACACCAATTGTGTCCAATCAAACCCATCCATATGAAAGACATAGACATGTAAAACAGCCAATTAAACGTCAGTGTACATAAAGTCAAAGAAATCCCGGCCAATGAAACGTCAGTGTACATAAAGTTATATAATTCTCGACCAATGAAACATCAGTGTACATCACTTTTACACAACTATAAACCAATGTTACAAAAGAGTTTGTTTATAGCAACCTATTAAAAATTAATCACAGTAAATTTCGAAAACAAAATCATAGTTGCAAATAGCTTAAATTAAAGTATTTAAAATCAAAAACAATAACTCATTTTGCTTTCTTGGCATCCACTAATAAATGCGGGGATGATATCTAGTATATAGGTTCCAGGCTATACCTTCCCGTACTTTTCTCCAAGAACTTGCAGAACTGAGACAAATACAGACTTCAGTTGGCAACACAACGCACAACAGCTGACTAAGATGTGTGGTCTGAGGAGTTATACCAGCGTCTTGAAGATTGCGGGTTCGAACCCCACCTGGGGCATGGTGGTTCGTGGGATTTTAACACCCATTGCACTCATTTAATTGAGACGGGCCGAAGTGAAAATAAATTAAAATCGCCTATATGAAATATTTACCAAAAGTTTACAACGTACAAAAAAAAGCAACATGGCCTAAAATAAATAGTTATAAATCTTGGATATAATGAATATTTATTCCACAATTGAGGTGGGAAGTAAAATATATTCTTAAAGAGTTAAATCGGACAGAATAGCTTTATTACGAGCCATAGTAAACTGTTCTAAAGGGAAAGGAAGAAGAAAAAAGAAGTCGTTTTATTGCTTTGAAACATCTCCGCTAACACCTGTTGGAACAGAGCCCAAAAGACTATTCTGTCTCATGTTGTTCCATTAGAGTTGTCCTGAATGTTCATTGGAATATTCAATAAACAAGCAGGGAGAGGAATGGGCGGAGAAAGGAGAAATAGAGGGTAAGTTAGGGAGTTAGTGAGAGAGAGAAAGAAACAATGAGAATTGTTGGAAGCAAAACTTGAAACGTTTGCTCGAAAACAATTGAGAAACAGAGTTTAGTCTTACATATCTGAACCACCTTTTACGCCTAAAGCAAATTTATCTTACCAATTTTCCACTTGAGAATATCTACAGAATACTGCGTTATCACTATATTCAGGTATACTTGTTCTAAAACTCTATATTTTATATGTATTCTTTTCGTCAGAAAAATATAATTTTGCATATGTGGTAACACAGCACTTACCGACCACCCCAATGTTAATAACATACTCTTTTACATGTTTGTAATAATATATTTCGTTGAACAGAAAATAATATTTATAATAAGTCGATCTCGTAATTGGAACATCGAAGTTTGAAATTCATTGAAACGTAATTTATTGACCCGTCCATTTAACTGAGCCAATACATATCTTATTACATTTATTGTTTTGTTGAAATTGTGATGTAGAGTTTTAGTAAGTTAGATTACTTACTTACCATATATTACTTACTATAAAGAAATTAAGAATGCTGAAATATACTGACTGAAGTGTGAAATTATAGTGTAGCTACAGGAGGACAATATTTATATGATATTTTTATTGTACCTTGAGAAATAGCCCTACCAACACAAGCAAACCTTGATATATTTATGAAATCTATCACTGTTAACGTAATGTTATTCGATTTCAATTTATTCATTATCTTTAAGCTTAGGCCAGATTAGGGAAGTGAATAGGATGCTAAAAGAAATCGGCCAGATCCTAACTTGGAGGTACCATCCCGGCATTTTACCGGTGTGACTCAGAGAAATCGATCTTGTAAATCCTGTTCTTTCTGGTATAACATGGAGACACTCAAGGTATAAATCGGCCTCAGCAGAGGTGCTTAAAAGCCATAAATACAATTCATTGAAGCAGAAATCTTTATGGATCTGCAGGAGCAGAACGACACCTTGGACGACATACAAAAAATTGATGCTGAACAACAAGGAAACAGTGAGAAGCAAAATAGCTAGTTCGCCTCCATCGGGAAGCTTTCTGTAAGTCAGCAGAGGCAAAGCTGGAGAGGTAAGTCAGTTCTCGAGACCAAATTAGAGGTTGAGAATGCTTTAGAACACTGGGCAAGCTGCTACACAAGCGGCACCTTATCCAGCACTACGAGTCAGAAATCAGGAAAGAGATACAAGGTAGCAGACCTTTAACTGAATTGAATGTTATTTATGGCCTTTAGGCATCTAAGGCTCAGGCCGGGATAGGGGAGGAAAACTGACTTGAATTTGGCTAAATTCACCAAAGAATCGGCCAATTTCGAAGAGAACATCACAGCTATTCTGCGGAGAGCGGAATTAAGTGTCAAGGAGAAGGTCACCAACCACTGCAGACAACACTGAAGTTGCAAGAAGAGTGGAACTTTACCTTGGAGACTGCAAGGCCCACTTTAGTTCCAAGGTCACTAAGTAAGTTTTGCTAAAGAGGAAGCTACAAGCAACCAACAAGACTAAAAAAACGAGACGCCATAATCTCGGCGTGGAAGAGCATGGTAAAATAACAGGCACACAATTAACCCGTATACATATACGGAATATATACAATGGAGGTTTACCCAGTACACAAATCGTCAAGAAAGGAAAACAGATGTAGGCGAGACATCTTAAAATTAGAAACTCTGTGGCTGGTGTGATAGGAAAACTCGAACTCTAAGCCTCGCAGAAACACAGTGAAATATACAGAGAGTGTGAATTGGAACAAGGCAATGGCTACAAGGTTATTGATGGTACTAATGAAGACGATGACATCCCACCGTCTCAAAGTCACCGTACTGAATGAATGTTTCAAGTAACAAGAACTTTTGTTATAGAGCTAGCACACAAACACATTAAGATTACATGTAAACACATAACGATCTTAGATTTAAAGATGGAGAAACGATACTGATACTGTTTCAAAGCTCTTAAAGTGCTCTTAAATTTAATGTTATGTATTGCGATAGTACTGTATGTTACAATTACAGAGGTTATTTTACATTGACTTCAAAACTTACATCAAGTAACTATTCTCTATCAGTTTTCCTTAATATATCTCAAAGAGAGGGCCAGCAATGAATACAAATATTCATTTTACTCATTTTCGAATTAATTTCCTTGCATTTTATACAAAATAACGCTTCTATCGCTATTCTGTGAGTTGACATAAGAGTTTAAAGATATCATTACCAATTCTGACGGCCACCATATTGATGGCGTCATAATCCCTAAACCAAACACGTGATTATTTGGGACTTTTTGTGAGGAATACAGGAAAAGTAGTACTACATATTACAACAGGTTTCGTTTCATTATTTTGAATGTCCAGTAGACCCCCAAGTGTGCCTAATTTAACTTCACTATAAGTAATTTAATGTATTTGTAACAGGAACATTATACAGAGCATCCAAAAAGTGCTGTTCCCTGAATTTTGAGCTGTGATAGATGGGAAAAGAAATGTGTCAAATAAATATGGGTTACACACAAATAAAGTGCCATTCTTGGACATATTTCTCGAGAAATTCCAATAGAGCACATATCTAATGTCACATGTTAGGGAGGTGAGAACCTCGATAGATGAAAATAGAACAATGACGAAAATCCTCTGGTTGTCTCATAACCTATAAAATGCTGGGGTCTGAGCACTTTTCTTGTATTTAAACTCCGAACACATTAAATTATTAAACGAGGTGGATATGTGGTGTTTGTATTATGTGAGTTTACAGTAAATCAACTTTTTATGACATCAGCATGGAAATTATGAAGTTCCTCGAAAAGACGACACGTTATTTACGTGCAGCCTACTTTCACGGTCCACGTTTCTTTCTCAAGCGGCCACAGGTTTGCACAGTTGACGGGACAGAACTTTGTGGAAATTCTGTTTAATTTTTCTGTCCAAACTAAGACAACGAGCAGGATGAATAACCATAAATATAACAAAAACAATGAATGAACTATGCCTCCAATACTGCCCCTTAATATGGAAGTAATAGTTGTATAGTTCATGAATATAAAGAAAATGG
Source organism: Lepisma saccharinum (assembly GCA_022664845.1). Lineage (NCBI taxonomy): Eukaryota > Metazoa > Arthropoda > Insecta > Zygentoma > Lepismatidae > Lepisma > Lepisma saccharinum. The sequence continues at coordinate 9,067 of JAGDQP010011912.1, forward strand.
TATGTTTATGTACATACTCCTTCTTCCATAATTCATATCTTTCTATACTATTTCTTTCAACATGTTACGAGAAAATTTCTCCAACATTTAAACTGGTCTACTGCTGTTGAGTATCTTCAATTAACCTCTTATATTTAATTTAATAGGAAACAATTGGTTTAAAACAAACACATTTGGCAATAATAAAAAGAAGTGTGTGGCTATAACACCATCAAAAGGGTAACTGCACTCTTTTAATCTTATGTATAGTTCGTTCCTCGTATGATTGCGTTTCTTTTTTACATTGATTTTGAGTTCAGTTCAAAGAGTGTATACATTTTTTTCCAGCAGTTCACCAATCTTCTCCAAAAATTCCTTTCTCCTCCCCTCTTTCCTTTTTTTTTTTTGCTCTTCTCTCCTTTATATTTCGATCCTCCCTCCTCTGGTTTCTTTCCTTCTCTTTCCCTAAATTTCTAGCAAGTAAAGATCAGGGTAATTTAAACTGTTGAAAAAGTTAAAATTACTTCATTTACTTCTTAAATCCACATCGCGGTGGTTGCCGCTTGTCAGATCTTCTACACATTTTTTTTTCTTAGTTCGTTTCACGGAAAAGAGATGGCACTAGACGAAAATCTTAAAAGAGTTTAGTAATAAGGCTTTCTTCGTTTTTTTTTATTTAGAACGGGGGGGGGGGGCATGCGATAGGAGCAGCATCTAAGTGAACAATATATTGTTCTTTTTTTTCACTGACCTCCCTCCCTCTTTCTTTCTTTTTCCTTTTTTTTTGTCTGTCTTTATTTTCTGAAAATCTTTGGTAACTGTTTAAAAGCTAAGCTAAGAACCTCAACCAAAGCTCTAAATTATCCACGTTAGGGTTAAAAGTTTTATAGTGGACTTTCTTTTTTTTTTCTAAATATTACCAAAAGAGAGAAGAGTAAGAAGAAGATAATGGTATTCCAAAACAAGAAGAGAAAGTTGCTTAAGATGAGAGAGGAAGAATAAAACACAAAAAATTAACTTGCTCCTCCTCCTCCTCTTCTTCTTCTTCTTCATCATCATCATCTGCTGAGTTTATTAATTATTTTTGTATGGCAAAAAAAAAAAGAAGAATTGAGGGAAGCAAGAAAAAAAGTAATTGAAAACTTTACTAAAATTATTTTTAAATAACGATATGGAATCTCTGTTTATTTGTTAGGAACAGTTTAGAGGTACAATATAATGAATAATTAGTGTCTCCCTGTCGTTACTTTTCAACTTCCTCCTTCTTTTAACGTTTCTATTGAAACATTTACTTGTTTTTTTCCTCCTGCTTTAAGAATGGGGAGGGGATCCAAAAGATATAACATGAAATGGCTTCATCTCTGCCTCTGGGGATTGTCTCTAAAACTAGCTAGTAATTAATATAATTTCATAACGAATCAGATAGATACCACAGTTCGATCAAGAAATTAGTACTTCCATTTTTCGTTTTCTCCTTGAAATCATCAAGTTTTTTCACCTTTTTCTTTTTTAATAAAATAAATGTGTGTATTTTTTTTTAAACAAAAATGCTTTAAACCCAAAACATTGTTCGACAAGTCATTTAGTATCAAATATTGTTCTTCGATTTCATCTTTCCACTTGTAAAGCTGTCTAGTTATTTTATTATTTGTACATACACTATGTGATTAAAGTATCCGGACACCCCGCTAAATGTGTGTTTATCATAAAGGGCGACACAGTACTGCCATCTACCTCGTGGAACACATGACTAGCTATCTCAGTGATCAGAAGACAGCGCGAGACACCAGAATAGGACGGTCTGAGGAGCTCACAAACTTTCAATGTGGTCAGGTGCTTTCGTACTACTCATGTAAGGAGTTTCTACGCGAGATTTTCACCCTCCTGAACATACCGAAGGTCTACTAATACGGTGAAGTGGAAACGTGAAGGGACATGCATAACCAAACACAACCCCGACTGATCTCTAGAGACCGTCGAGCGTTAAAGAGGGTCATACAGCATAATTGTCAATCATCAATCGCCACCATCACACATGAATTCTAAATTGCATCAGGATCTATTCCAAGCACCATGACTGTTCGGAGCGAGATGCGGAAACTTGATCTCAATGGTCGAGCACCTTCCTAAAAGCCACACATCCCACAGGAAATACCAAACGCCTCCTCGCATGGTGTAAGGAGCGTTAAAATGGATCATAAAACAATGGAAAACCATTTGAGTTTAGTGATGCATCATGTAATACAATGTGGTGATCGAATGGTAGGATGTGGGTGTGGATAATGCCTGGTGAACGACATCTACTAGCCATTATAGTACAGACTGTGAAATTCAGTTGTGGTAGGGTTACAGTGTGGTCATGTTTCTCCTGGAGGGGCCTTGGGATGTTTGCTGCTTTACGTGGCAATGTCACGGCACAAGGTTACGTTGACATTCTAAGCACTTCCGTGCTGTCTACTATCGAAGACCTGTTCGGAAATGATCACTGTGTCTTTCAACACGACCGAGAATCCACGATACTGCGTTTATTGTGGACGAGTGGTTTAACACCAAGGTCCAACTAATAGATTGGCCTGTTCAGAGTCCTGATTTAAATCCGATAGAATATCTCTGGGATGTTTTGGAACATCAACTTCGTGCTAAACCACACCGACCCACGTCGTTACCTCTACTTATTTCGGCGTTCCGCGAGGAATGGACTGCCATTTCCTAGGAAACTTTCCGCCACCTGATTGAAAGTATACCTACGAGAGGGCAAGCTTTCATCATGGCTAAAGGCACGGTTTTGTTTAGGTGATGGTCGTATGCGATGACCGCATTCAGCAAATGCGTGCGACGGAAGCATTTCGTTTGTGCATTTGGCACCGCGGGACGTTTTACTATACTTTATACATTTATACGATATACTTCTCGTGCATTACGAGTTTAAGATCTTTCTGTAAACAATATTTCTTACAATAACAGAATTCTAGGCACGATTACAAACAACTATAATAATAATATAATCAGCATTTTAAATTAAATTCAACTTTCATTCAATATAAAACAATATAGTTACTTCAAGCTGCCAGGAAACTCTACTGCCATATATAAACATCAAACTTACTACAGTACAATCACATCTTTGCATGTATTCTCTTTCGGGTTTTACCAACAATGTTATAGTATTTTCGTGCATTCTTGACGTAGCATTCAATTCTCATCTCTGCTGAAGTTCATATTTGGCACAAAATAGTTCCAAATTCAAAGAAAACACGAATAAAAACTGCACAACATTCTGCAACGAATGCTGCGCAGCTTGACTGGTCTCCGAGGAGTCGTTGCAACAGTTGCATGCAACACTGTGCGTCCGATGCACAAATAAAACCGACTCCACTGATTTCCCTTCAACGTGTCAATGCAGTGACGCGTGCAGCAGTTGCTTGCGAGCATTGCATGCAATCATCGCACAAACGAAACTGCACCTTAAGGGTGGACCAACACCGTCTTGACTGCCAGTGTTCCCGATGGATTGCGGCAGGCACTTCACTTTTAGGTAGTTGCCTTGATATACACACATAGTGTACTTATTCGAATATAAACGCTAGATACCATTCTAACATTCGGGTTATGAAACTGATAGGAACTGTAAAACTTCAGTCAGGATAGCTTGCAGCAGGATTCCAACCAGCAGTCCGCGATGGTGGCTACTGGCTTAGAAAGACTGAGCCTATCCAGGCGATGAAAGATTTCTTGTGAAGAGGTTCTGCTATCAGTCCTTTCAAGTGATTTGTGAAAGTGTTAGCTTAATTTCACACAATTTACGACGGGCATAAAGGGAATTACCAAGATGAACATTTTTCTTGATCAGGTTCTCGGAAAATAAAATGAGGATAATTGTACTTAAGTTAGTATATTTCTCTGACATGTACAATAAATATCAAAACACGTGTCTTTTCAGGAATACTTAAATTATGCATATGAGTTTGTTTAAGAAACTTCCTATGTGCGCGTGGTGGGTAACTTCAACAATAAAATAGCACAAGCCTCCTTCCAACAAAGCTCTGACTCCTTTTATTCAAGAGAGCCATTCATTGAATCGTTCTCCTAAACTAACAAAAAGAAACATTTCCTGTGTGACTATTTAGCCCTTCTATTGGAATTGTACCAATACGTTCTAAAGAGAAAATAAATAAGAAGAAGAACGAAGAATCGTATAAGGGTTTAAAATAATGAGTCTTCCATTTCTCTTGTCTTCAAGGTTTCTGCAACAAATTGGGAATGAGAGAGGTGGGTGTAGCAAAAAGAAAGAAAAGAAGGAACCGGCACCAACTCGAGCAGCACGGATGAAGAAAACGACTTAGGAAACGAAAAAAAAAAAATGCAGAGAGAGAGAGAAAATGGGAAAGAATCGCAGGAAGAAACAGATATGGCGCTGACGCAGAGCAGACAGGCAGAAACCGATTTCATTTTTCTTCCTCCTTTCATCCGTCCGTCCCTGCTCTGACGTAATCAATCCTCTTTCTACGCTTGGGAGGTTCGTCATGTTCCACTTTCTGACAGAAATCCAAACGTAATTGTTTGCCTCTCTCTTTCTCTTTCTCTTTTCTTTCTTTCTTTCTTTCTTTCTTTCTTTCTTTATTTCTTTCATCTTTTCTTCGTTTTCTTCCTCTTTTACGAATTGTATTACTTACTTACTTTTCCAAAGTGAAAAGAGATTTCTTGCGACGGAGGATGTTCAGAAGACTTGGGGAATAGTCGTATATGGAATATTACTCTGGTTGACACGAAAATGAAACAATGAAGATATCATGGTAAGAAGAAAAAGAAACTCAGAACTCACCGTCAGCCCTTCATTTTGTGGCACATATCCTGTTTCATTCGCTTAAAGTGTGTTATAATAGAGGGCTAATATATCAATATTTGACATACCTGTAGATTTGGTTATTAATTTTTTTTTTAATGTACTGTTTGCACCGAACGAAAGATCTTTGATAAAAAGGACTATTTAACAGAACGCTTTCTTATTTCAGCCGACAGGTAGCGTAGGAAACAAAAAATGTGACTTCACCAAAAATACTTACACTCTCTCCAGTTTAAGCGTTGCAGTTATCATACGGGGCAAACTAAGAAGTAACACAGCTTAGAGGTTAAAAATAAATATAACAAAATCATGTTTGTAAACCCTCATCTACAAGAGAACTAAGTTAATTGCAGTAATTCCCTGGTTCAGATTTTTCCTTTACACTCATCTGATCTGTTAATCTGGGCATTTTCAATGAATATAATTCTACACTATGATCTTTGTCTGTATCGGATCGAACTTAGAATAATATTGACAGTGTGCGAATGAAAAGCAAGCAACATATAGGTCAAACAAAGACCCATCAAAAGGAACAAACGTTACCTCTTTCAAGAATGTGCAAGTAAGATACTCTTCAACGATTCTCAAGTTCATTTTGAGATACGCACCTTGGTAGAACGGCTTTCTGCACTATGCACTGATTTGTTTGTTTTATCAAGCGTGCTTTCACGCTATTTTAAACAGCAGTACAGCACTGATGTTTATGCTAAGTGTTTAATGTAGATTTTCATAATTTCATTGACTATTTCCACTAGTTCGTCTTGAGCATACATACAGACTCTCAGGAGAAAGAGATCAAATAACACTCTGATCATTTTTCATGGAATGGGTGGTTATTATGGAGAAGCAGTAAGAAGCGGAGCGATCGAACCCCAGTTTTTGAGTTCACGCCAATGCCAAGCCAGACGTTCCAAAGGGCACGGAGAGAAAGGAGACAGAGGTGGGAGGGAGTCAGACCCAAGACGAGACAAGAAGAAGCAGCAAAGAGTTAACCGAGTGGGTGATTGGCATAAGGCCAGAGGAAACCTTCAAGAAAGGCTTGGTTCTTTCCCTGCTTGCTTTAACTTTCACTTCGCCCAGTAACAGCACAGACGATAAAAAAAGTGGGGATTAATCTACGAAATCTTTTACTTCAGTGAACAAACTCTGTTCTAGTGTGCGTGTGCGGCCTACTCAGTCAACCAAGAAACAAGAGAGAGAGGGAGAGATATATACCTTACCCCTGTCAACGGAGACTATTGTAGTTTGTTTCTCTTTCCCTCTTTCATCCAAATATTCTTCACAATAATTAGTTGCTTCATTTAATAATTATCCCACTCAGGCTTCTTTGCCAACAGATGTAAGTTATGTTCCGCAAGGAAAAGTTGTGATACCGCATATTCTCTCAATTGGTGAACAAAGGCTTTGAGGAGAAACCGAAAATCGCAATCTTGAATGCACTTATTTAAAACATTTCATGTATAATAAAATGATGGAGGCCGCAATACTAACAAGTGGAATGCACTTTTAAGATAATGAATCTCTGGAAGAAATGAGAGAAGTGAGTTGCAAAATACACGATGCAGAACTCAAGTGCTTTATTTTTCTGAAGTTTTCTCAAGGTTCATTAATCCCCCCTCCTCACACACACACAATGTTAGAAATAATTTTGCACCCGCTTCGCAACGTTTTGCACCGCAACGGTTAAAAAGTTAGAAACACATATATTTTTTTTTGTGGTGGTGGTGGTGGTGGGGGCAAGTTAATAGTAGTCCTCTCAACAACATTTTCGAAAACAAATATTGTGCCGGTCTGTACTCGTTTTGCACCGTTTTACACCCAAGTTTCGCGTTTTTCACTCCAATGGTTAAAAAGTTCAAAGCTCTTATATTTGTGGAAGGTTAAATTAATAATAGCCCCTGCAGCAAAATTTAAAAAAAATCAGACAGGGACACATAGTACTAAAGATTGCACTCGTTTGAATATATTTTAAGGCCTTTAGGCAACTATGGCTCAGGTCGTATGGGAAGATGGGATGAATTGGTGGAATGAAAAAAATGGGAGGAAACGGGAAAACCTCAAGAAAACCCACGCAAACGGTGTTTGTCCACCACAAAGCACACATGGCATGAGCAGGGATCGATCCGACGACCCCTAGCACCAGAGGTTATAGTTCTACCAACTGAGCCACGTGGCCCCTAGATTGTATTTCTTTTGCACCGTTTTGTATCAAAATGGTTAAAAAGTTATAAGCACATATATTTTTTGCGGGCGGGGGAACAAGTTAATGGTACCCCCTATCAGTCATTTTTTTAAACAGATATTGTACCGGTTTGCATTGGTTTTGAACCGCTTTGCACCCAAGTTTCGCGTTTTGTACCTCACTGGTTAAAAAGTTAGAAGAACACACAATTTGGGGAAATAAGTGAGTGGTAACCTCCATCAGTCATTTTTCTAGAAACAGATAGTGTATTGGTCTGTACTCGTTTTACACCTGTCTCGCATTTTGCACTGCAACGGTTAAAAAGTTAATAGCGCTTACATTTTGAGGAAACCAAGTTAATGGTAGACTCCTACAGCAAAATTTCAAATTTAGACGGTGACACATAGTGTACTAAGGGTAAGCGGTGCGCACTGTTCATTAACAAGAGTATAGCTCATCACTGCGAAAAGACGTTCTTTTCGATTGAAAGTGAATAGACTAACTCCTACTAGGCTCAAACTATGTACTCAAAGTACCATAGTGTTGGAATCTAAACGACACATCGGAGGAAAGAATGGGGACTGTGCCCTCGCGGTGCAGATTTGTCCCCATACTTTCCCGGGGGGCTGCACCCCTATAGGATAAGTTTGCCCCGTTTATTGTAACATTCTCGTAATGGTACACCTACACACCAAATTTCGTTTTTTTAGCATCAGTGGTCTGCAAATTGGCTGCTGGCCGTCATTTTGAATTAAAGATGGCGACTTTTTAACATGTTCTTATATTGTAGTGATCTACTCGTGATGGTACAACTTCATACTAAATTTCATTTCTCTAGCTCGAATGGTGAAGAAAATGTTTTTGGGTGCCCATTTTGAATCCAAGATGGAGACTTTTTCAAAATGTTGTAACATTTTCCTAAACTACTATTGATAATACACCTTCATACTAAATTTTATTTCTCTAGCTCGAACGGTGTGGAAATTTTTTGGGAGGCCATTTTGAATCTAAGATGGCGAGTTTCTCAAAATATTGTAATATTTTTCTCAACTACTTTTGATAATACACTTTTATGCCAAATTTCGTATCTCTACATCAGATTATATTGAAAATATTTTTGGCGGCCAGTTTGGATCTAAGATGGCGACTTTTTCAAAATGTAATATTTTACTAAGCTACTCTTGATAATGCCACATTTCGTATCTCTAGTTCAAACGGTGTTGAAAATGAATTTTAGAGATCCGCCATTTTGGATCCAATATGGTGCCTTTGGAGACATTTTGAAATATTTTCGTAGCCTACTGTTGATGACGTACCGTCATACCAAATTTCGTTTTTCTATCTCCAGCCGTTTAGGTTGTGTATTCTATGAAAAATTCATTTTGGCGGCCATTTTGGATCCAAGATGGCGATTTGTCGTGTCGTAACCACCTGGGCCACGGGGGCTGAGCCTTTACGTCTTTTAGAGAAGATAAAAAGAAGTTATGTTATTTCAGGGTAATCATGGATACAAAGATGTTATAACTTGTTATTCGCTCTTGCTTATAGTATAACGCACCAAAACATATACTTTTTGACTGGCTGTATACAACCACAAGAAAAATTGCCTGTAACATTAAAACACTAGGAAAGTGATGCCCAACCTACGGCCTACGAGCCAGATCCGATCCCTCAACTTTTGCCTTTCCGGCCTGCTACATATGTTGCACATATTTACTATAAAAAATGTGGAGAGAAGGTTTTATTTTATTCCTCCTTAATATATATAGATGAAATCAACTTATCTCAACTGAGAAAGGGTAGGATGCATCCCATACTAATAGAATAAAATTATGTTTAAAATTGTAAGTACCAAAAAAACTATTTTACTTCTTTGATTTTAACCTTTTGCTATTTTTACAAACATAAATCGTCTGTATATGTGAAGAATTTTCTTACGTTTGCGATATTATCGGTAGCGTTTAAAAGCTGCAATTGAACTACGCCTATGATTTGTATGCTATTTGTGTCAGATGATGCTAAATTTTAATGTGGCAGATGGGTAAAACGAAGTTGGGCATCACTGCACTAGGATATTGCTTGTGACTTATGATAAAAATTTACTTCACAATAATTTTGAGATAATTTTACAATGATAACACATAACTCGGAAGTTGTAAGACAAAATAACAATTCTTGAACCTGATAAACCACTTTCATAATTATGTTTGAACACAAATTATTAACTTCTTACTTCAAAATATCACTTCCACGTTTCTTTATTTTGTCTATTTACTTTTTGAACTTATTTACTTCAAATATAAACATTTCATCATTGAACGATTACATACTTTTGTCGCAAAACATACTACTTAATGAATAAATTACTTCTTACTGTGTAATTATTTGTTAACTACTTCTTTCTGAGGGTACAATCCGCAGCCACCGAACTCAGCAATTCAATTGATAGTTCTCCCGGACAGGTTTAAACACATGCGTTATATTTCTTCAAGCAATAGTTTGATCGCCTCTGAAATAGACCATGTTTTAATTATTTTATCACGAAGATTTTAAAATTGCCAGTGCGCGCGCTATCATATAGAAGTATGATTTCTTCTTCGGAATTAAAACGTTGCCCAGAAACAATGCTAGTTAATGGATCCAAATAATCAAGACATTGCCAGCCAGGAACTCTAGGTATCGGATAGATAAGGTACCATCTCGTAATTCGTCAGTAGTACTCAGAAGAATCCTGGAAACCATAAGTGACGATGGTACTCGGGAGCAGGGTTTAGACCTAACCGTATCGCTAATGGTGATCTGAATTCAGTGACCTTCTCCAGTTTTTCATAGGGGTGAATAAAGTACAATACAATAGCAATTTAAAGAAAACCCGTTTCAATGGTAGACCCAAGGAAATACTAGGGTTGCATATTTAACCTTTTCTTAATAAAAGTAGTAAAACAGGTATATTTCCTTGTTGACGAAGTTAAGACGAAATTATGATTATAAAATAATTACGAAAAATGTCATGGAGTATACTTAATATCAGTAAATTAATAGTTCAGGAAGTATTACATATGTTCAATGTGGTACTTTGAAAATATTTTGGTCTATCAAAGTTGTATTGTTAATAGTTCACAAAAACTTCGTTATGGTATATTTAGGAAGATCTGCGGAACTGTAACATTTCAGGATCATGGTTCTACAGTAAATACATTTTTTAACACAATGTATGTTGTGCAGGTCGTTGAAAAAAGGGTCATGTCGATCATTCTAGCTGAGAAATTATCCTCAGTCCCACCCACTCGATAAATTCTGAGGCGACACCTGTTATAGAGAATTGGCTCTGGGAGATGTGGCGATTCCATTGCTTAATGATATCTCTTTCAGGATTATAACATGGTCAAGTCGTGAATGTATGTACAGTCCGTTAATTTACTCACACAAAGAAGAACTCTGTATTTCGTTTTCACTTCTAAATAAAATTTTCGTCATAACAATGAATCTGGTGACGACGCCCTTTTTGAAGTATAACATACACACTTATTTATAATTGTCTACATGCCACAGCTACGTTTGTAACACAGATCTCTAAAAGGAAAAGAATTTTCACAGAAGGAAAAGAAAAGCGACGAGATGTACATTTATGGACAAAGTCAACCGAAAAAGTTTAAGCTCTAAAAAAGATGATCTACCGAGGAAAGACTTGTAAGATACAAAACCAGGATCACCTCATTTATCACCCGACTCTACAAAGTGGAATAAAATGAAGTTACAAGTACCAAGGTTTAAGCTTGTTAGACGCTGGAAATCCAATCTTAACTGAAAGCTGTTATAAATTTATCTTGTGAAAACCAAAGAAGAATGCATCTACTAGAGGCGTGAAATTACGTAAGTAAAAAAAGAAAAGCTCTTAAAGAAGAAATCTTGTTTTTATGCAATCGTAAGAAAATAATGATTCTCATGGGATTATTTAATTAATTACTTCTTTCATTTTGTTTTGTTAACTATTTACTGAATAAATGTTTCTTCTAAAAAAAAGTATCAGCGACAGTAAGTGATCAAGCAACAGTAACAAAGATCAAAAATAAGATTTCAATAAAATTCAAGTCCAGTGAGATTGGAGGCCAAAGAATTGTGAGATACTCTCGTCGTTTTCCCCAATTACTTTGAGACATGGTGATTATGTTGAAACATTGTACTGCGGTCGGGAAATATTTCCTGGAGATATAGGAGCGGATGATCAGGTATCTGCAGTGTTCAACAAGTAATAATTACGGTATGATGACCAGTGAGGGGATCGTTTTCTTGGCTATGATGATGCCATTATCGGCCTATTGAATCTCCATATTGGTTTCAGAGGATGCTTACACCGGATTGGACTCAATCCTCCGTGGTTCAGCAGACAAATCGGACTCAACACTCCAGACGAACTTCTTCCATCTGTTTCGACTCTACTGATTCACTTCCTTCGTCCATGCTATGCTTTGTTGGCAATAATACTTGGTTATCATTCTCACAATTGTTGGTGAACGGTTATGAACATTCCCTTGACACAAAGTACGTCACATAGTGATTGTCAAAATTGGCTGTACTGCAGGGTCAGCTGTTTCATTGTGGTATTGCTTTTAATGTCAACCAAATATCATTTAGTGTACGTATTGCAACGGAAATTCTCGGAACTGTTACTCGGTCGTTGCGTAAACAAAAACTTGTTATTTTTTTTCCATGTTGTTCGCATTAAAAGAATGGGGGATTCAGGGATACCAAAATGTGTACGGTTAGCGCTAATAAATTAGTAATGGATAGCACGTCAGTAGTGACCTTTTTTCCTTTTGAAAGGATTGGGAGACTGGAACTATTTCAAATCGGATCACACAGCAATACAAGTCTTTGATTTCTGTCAACTGCACAGTGTTGGTTTGATAATGAACGCTAATGAATATGAAATTTTCAGAGAACTTCCAGCCATAGAATATAAACTGCCTACGGTTCAAAACTCAATAACCATAATTATACAGCAAATGAGGATAATTAACCTGTGCTTTTGGATAAACTGCATATAATATGAGAGATAAGAGGGTATAACGAAAAGCAATATGAAGCCTCAAGAAAAGAAGGCAAATTTTGAAACTACGAAATGGTAGGAAAATTCTATTACTGTCTGTGAATATCTTTTGGATTGCGTTATTATGTGGGCAATTGCTTCTCACATACTGTGTATAGTCCTCTTAATAAATCGCTAATATTCTTATCCATTTACAAAGGTTTTATGAGCAGTGTCTACAAATATAATTTTTCTATCATTATAGTTTGAAACATCCTACAAAAGTCGACTCTAGGACAAGAAGATATTCTGAAAATCATGCCGATTGTTTAGAAAAACTAACATATGTGAATATATGTGGATAACATATATATCAAAGCGTATAAAGAAAATTGACTTAATTCGCTATTAATACTAGTAAAAAAGAAACAAGTTTCTCCATAATTATTTACAACTAAATATATTTCAATAACTCGACAGTCAACTTTCTCAACCTTATCAATATGATTCTAGGTGTGACGTCATCGATCAATCCTTAAAAAGGATTCGTCATAAACCACACACAAATCACATACAAAATTAGAAAGTTAATGGTAATACCACCTTCTTATTACACGGATATCGTCACTAATTGTTCATTTAAGTCATTCAAATTAACTATACTAGTATATCATTAAAAGTCCCTCTTTCTCTCGAAAGATGAGAAAACTTTTCTAACAGATCGATGAAACAGAGGAGAGGAGAAAAGGAGAGCGAAGTGTAATATTCAGTATTTCTCCCACAAAACATATTTACAGCGCTGTCCGTTAGATTAAAAGATCGTGACGTCAGCACAGTGCTTCGCACTCATTTTGAAGTTTTCAAAATCTAGTTGAATATCCGTCAGGATGTAATCGTTCCTAAAGGCCAAAAGGAAAGGGCGAGGAACTGTCAAAAGCAGGGGAAAGAGGGGCAAAACTGTCACATTTTCCCTCTTTATCCTATTTTGTCCTATAATTCTCCGCATGATGGCAGCACTAGCTGCAAAGGAGCAGAGACAGGGAGAAAGAGACAGAGAGAGTTCGCGCTTAGCTCGTTCTTGTTTATCGCATGAATAAAATTCAATTTCTTGTCTTTCTCGCGCCTCTTCTTATTAACTTTTCGTGTGAAATATTGACGTAGGAGACTCGTCTCTTGCCCTCTCCCTTCGCACTAAAAATGTCTCGCTGTTCCCAATTCGCAAAAGAGAAGCAGAATCGCGAAAAGCATGAGAAAGAGAGGATTTTAAAAAATGATCGTGGCTGAAGAAAGGATGGTATGAAAAACAAGACTACAAAAACAAATTCTTCCTAGTTAATCGTTTCGCTTTTATATCATTTCATTTTGAATAGTTTAATGTCCGTTACACAAACTTCATTCTCTCGTGAAACGAAATACATAAACGTTTCTCGTAATGAAAGGCATGCATCAAATATGAACTACTGCTCGTAGGTATTTGCTCACGTAGTAGGGCTGTCAAAAATATCGATATACCGAAATCAGTATCGGTATTATCGAATATCTGAACTTCGGTATCACCCATACCTATATATCGATATACCGAAAATACCAAATACCGAAATACCGAACAGTATCAATATACTGAACAATATAGCAATATTGAAATATCGATTTCTTCTGAAATTCTAAAAAAATATAATACTAATAACTTATATAGAGGAAGTAGCATGGCAGAGCTGAAACTAGGTCAGTTTTGGTGACCCGTCCTGACCCGGACATAGGTGATCCGGTCTAAAACTTGACCTGGTCTGAGAATTTAATGAGCTCCAGTTTCGTGTTTTTCGCACCTCCGCTGGTCCCGTTCATCCGTCACACACAAGGAAATAATCAAATTCTCCACTTTGTCCTCCGGGTGACGAGACCAAAATTGGGTCACCGGGTCAGACCGGGTCTCAAACATAAACCCGGTCCTAAACTTGACGTACTACGCTATAAGGACAATCATTTTATTCTTAATTAGAGAGCCAAAATATGACGTCAAACAACTCTTTGAACACTAGGGCCGATTGCAAAGTAAACATTAATTTGGAAAGCACTAGTTTAGTCTGAAACCATTACTTCTACGTCTTTGCAATTGGCCGTAGAGTTAATTTAAAAGCATTGAATTTGATTTTTATGGCCTTTAGGTAACGTTGGCTCAGACAAGTTTAATGATGATAGGAAAATTGATGAAATTAAGAAAGAAGAAGAAAATGGGACAATCCCGAGAGAACCTACGCACCTATTTGTTCACAACAAAACCCACATGGCAAGAGCCGGGATCGAAACGAAGACACCATGCACCAGGAGTGAGTGCTCTACCTCTGAGCCACCGCGGCCCGTTATAAGCGGTAAGATAGATTCAGTGGTGTGATTCAGCCCTTGTGGGGCCACGACACAATTTCTCAAAACCTCGGATCTCTAGGGCATGGACACATCATCGTAGTTTTTCCTAATTCGTAGGCATTTTTGACGATTTTTTCGGCTACCAAACGATGTCATATTTTTTTTTTTTTTTTACTTTTCATTTTTGAGTGTTGTGAGGGTGAGAGGAAAAGCAATATTATAGAAAGAGTTATTGCAGTACTATTGCAGTACAGAGTTAGAGCAGTACTCTTGCATTACATGTATAAATTGCTGAGTTATACATGTAATGCAAGAGTACTGCTTCTGAAACCAGTCATATAATATTCTCTAATACAAACATTGGAGCCACAAAACAAATAATCTACAGCACCTTCTTAATTGTCTTTTCGAACCCCACCCTCCAACTTAACATACCGTAACAACCCTTTGCCCTGTGACGTGGCTATCAGCTACTACGCAATAAACATTGCGTTGGTAAAAGGAAAGACAAAAACATGTCTTCCCCCTACCCTTTAAAGCACGCAGGGATGTAAAAGAAACACGAAACTCTTTTTTCAGATTAATTTGCTTTTAAGAAATGAAGCATGCATTTTAGAAAATAATAAAGAACGTTAAAAAAGGCCTATCAGTTAACTTTGGACGAGAAAACAATCACAATGAAAAACTATCTCTGTAAAATATATTATTCGACTCTCAGTTACGTTGAATTAAATTGGCTTTATTTAAGGCCTTTTTGTCTTTTGCGGCTGAGGCCGGGATGAGGTCGGCAGAGGATGGGGAATGTACTGTCCAGGGCCTTTCACGTTTTACCATCCCGGCATCGCAGTTTCAGATGCATCATAATAATGAATTAAATTTTATTTATGGCCTTTAGAGACCTAAAGCTCCGGCGGGATAAGGGAGGGAAAACGATTCGGGAAGGTGTCGGTCAGGGCCTATGTTGAAGGTGCCAATCGCGGTATTTGTTGGGTGTGAATGAGGAAAACCATAGAAAAAGCTCAGTCAGGATGGTCAACCGCTGGGATCGAACCCACGACCTGACGAATGCTACGCCAACGCTCTACCACTGAGCTACCATAATAACGAAGTCTGAATACTGGGTCTTTGAATCTGCGACCGAAATCGCACGAATCCATTGGACCGGATATCAAAAACCCCGAAGATCATTATTTAGGATTCGAGTTTCGGAGCTTTGGACCAGGATCCGAGTGTCGGATATCCGGATATACCCCAAAAAGATAATTTTACATTTCCCCGCTTTTACATTTTACATTATCGTTAGGTATTTCGGTATATCGGTATCGATCGGTATATCGATAGTTGTCGGTATCTAAATATACCGAAAGTTGGTATGAAAATCTCATTACCGAACATCCCTATCACCTTTTTTCATTTAACGTGCATTGTTCTTTAAAAAATTCATAGAAGTAGCAAAAATATCTTTCCTATCTGATTAAATAAGCCTTCATCTTAAAAACAGAAACCAAAGAACTAAATTTTTTATAGGTCGAATATGTCCTCACACTTATTTATGGTGCAATGAGACGTCTGTTTGGTTTACTAAGTGTCCCTACATGATAATTATTCACAAATTATTATTCTATGTGATCCATTTTTCACTGTTAAAGGGCACCAAGAAGGAGAACCCTTCATTACGTGCATGATGTTAAACTTCACCAACATCACAACAAGCACAGGTTTCCAAGGCAAACAACATTCTACACTCCTTAAATTTCAAAACTTTGTGTTTTAGACTAGATGAAATCTATTACCTTCAGATCGTAATTATTAATCTAGTTGGCTTGAAACAGGCTTGATCTAGATCCATATTTCTTGAGTATATTTCGGAGGAGCTTTTTTTCTATGAATTTAGGTAACATTTTTGCCACTTTCAAAAAGCTCGTTCTCTCCTTCATGCGCTCCTTAGAATGAATCGGTCAAGTCCTTATTTCTGACTTTCTTTGTGCATACATTTTCTGTACGATTCGTTTCGGGAGACTAACGAGACGGAAGCTGATGTAAAGGATTCATGTGAGGAGTTTGAGGAGAAGGAGAATGGACCACCTTCGGACAGTAGGAAAACAGCAATAGCTTCACAAGATGGGCGGCCTGACTTACCCGTTAGTATTTGAGGTTCTTAGTAGAAACAAAATGACGTATCCCTGAATTTTAATGTTTCAAAAAAGAACACATTTTGTGTTTGAAGTCACAAAACCTTTGATATACCGTAAACTTTTGCACTATCAATTCAACAATGTAAAGTGATGCTTGAAGTACTTTACCGCAAATCGGTATCGTTACCATTCACTTCCTTTGTTACAAAATATGCCTGTTTCAGTCACTTGAAATGTCTTACCAATCCTGCACAACTTCAGATTCTCATTGTTGTTCTTCATTATTGAACCTGAGGGATATGTAAAACACAGGTGAAATATAATGCAACAATTTGATGAGGTTTCCATGTTTCGCTTGCTGCATGGAACTTTTATTGGGGTAATTAATGTCAGAAACTGTTGCTGGAAGGATGTTGGCAGCCCGCGTTTGCAGAAAGTTCACAATTCTCCAAGGCTCATATTTAAAGTGCGTGCACCAAACCTAGCTGCCTTTCTCGAATATCATGGAAGTAGATTCTCTCATGTGGATGACCTTTGATCAAGGATGTATACGACGTATTGACAGAAGGCGGAGTACAGTGGACAAAACATTCATGCCCACTATATTTCAAAAGAGTGATATTTTTCTTGTTCTTTGCATCAGCGTCACTCAGCGTGATGGAGGGTTAACAAGCTATGTTTCTCGTTTTGTCCTTTCAATAACACTGAAATTGGCATCACATTGCAAGAAACTGTGGCCACGTACCAACATCTATGCTCAAATGCCATCAGATTTGTAACAGATTGTTTACATCAAACAGGTTGATAGGGATAATTACTGTTTTTATTTTATGCAGTATAACAGTCACTATACACAACTAAGCTGCGCCTGCCGTTATGTTCTTCTGGAAGCTTTGTTATCACACAGAATACAACTGACTATCCTGGCTTTTGCCTGGTGTGACAAAGCTCGGGAAAAACCTGTTAGGATGATCGGCCACGGGTACCAAACCCAGGATCTCCCGAATGCGAAGTCAACGCTCTACGAACTAAACTATGGCCACTCGGTCTTTCCGCCCTGTCTTACTCATACTCAACTAAGTATCTGGACCACAAAGGTCTTTTTTATTGCGATATTACTATCAAGCCGACCCTAGGAAAAACAATATTTGAAGAACATTGATATAATACTTCCGCCCTTGTCAGAATAATAATTTTGACCAACACTGTCATAATGTGATGGTAATCATGATTAGATGCAGTCCCAATTGGTAGTCAATGAATCGTTTCCACATATCTCACTGCGTCAAAGACGAGGAGGACACGTGTCTTTTCCACTCAGTTTTTTAAACGTAACGGGAATACGTCATTTCTCCACTGAAAATTTTGAACACTTAATTTTCGTGCTTTATATATACGCTCATAAAGCTCATCAGGTATTGAATTTTATTCACTAAAGTTTCTCAGAACACAGATCTATGATGGACTAATCCAGAACAGTAGGTATCACGATTTTAATTTTTTTTAGGGATTTCCAATAAGATCCTCATTTATCAAAAAACAATAATTATCCATTTTTTTCTTTTATAAACATTAACTTCTTGACGCTAAATACCAATATTATCATTATCATCTACTGCGGATTTTCTTAAATTTCTTTAAGTATTCCCATTTTGGTATGTTTCGTTTAAAAACAGTTCATAGAACCGACTTTGCGAAGGATAGCACCATCAATGACAACATTACACTTATGTTTCAAAATATATTTTAAAAAAATGTTATAATGAAACCAAATTTTAAGTATATATTATGTCTGTTTTATTGATAATATACATGTATAGATGAAACCTCTACGAATATTTTCTTTAAAAAGCGGATATTTTAATAGAGACTATAGTTTGTTACCTTTTACGTACACAATAATATGAAGTTAGCAACATATGTCAGTATTTTCACATGATTAGACTGACGAATAACGCTATATTGCAAAAGTTTACTGAAATTTTCTTCTAGTGCTCGAACGGAGAAAGGGAAGGAGAGAACTGACATATGGGCATACGTAAAACAATTGCACCTGTGATCATACCAAGTAAAAGAAACAATTTTCTTTTCGCAAGATTGTACGTACGTAATTCTTAAAAATTACCAAGTCATACGCCATTGCATTTAGGATATGACAGAACAGGACAGGAAACTGTAGTACTAGGACGATTTTGTTTTATGTTAACACAACACACGGTGTTGATTAAACATCAAGTATCTTTTGATCGCTTGGCTTCATAGAAATAGAACATATTCTCAATGAATGGGAATTCTAATCATTAATTAACAAATGGAAAAGTGATTAAACAATGACATAAATCTTGCGAGTAATTTGTTCTTGTTTGGGGTTCAGCAACATATTTTTATTCCTACACTGTTTGAATCTAGTATTTTATTTGTCTGGTGATTTAGACCAGACGGTAAGACTCTGAACTTATAACTTAGCAACCCATGTTCAAATCTCGCTCCAGCTGTAACTTTTTTTCTTGTTGCTAGTACCGAAATCAACACCGTGTTGTGTTGATTTAACACAAAATGTGGTAGTCACGCTGGGACACCGAAAAGTGTTGAATTAATACAAGATTTTTTTACTGTGTACGCCTAAGAATTTGCAGGCGTTGAAATATATCTTCGGGGCAGAAGACATGGTCGTTTTACCTCCCAAGATGCCTTACGTTTCCTTAAGCACGTGGGGTTTGACTACCTGAACAACAAATCCTTTACTCCACCACGATATCCCTATTAAATTATTTCCCAAGATGGCAGCGTCTACTTTGTGATGTCCCATTCTTTTCTACTGTGATTGATTTTTTTCTGTTGCGTTCAATTATGAGCACGACATCGTTTATTCCATATTGATACGACTCAATATAATTCAAGATGGCGGCCAGAAATTGTGACGTGAGAAGTTAATAGATCTGTAAGAATTGTGGTGCCGTTCTGAACCATACTTTCTCTACTCCATCTCGATGCAGCTACAATGCAACGTTTGATTGTCCCGATGGAACCTGTTTCTTTCCCGATCTCGATATGAGAAACACTAATCTGAAATCACTTTTTCATGTACTTCATCTCTAAATAATACTAAAATGTGCTATAATTATGCTATTTTTCCTGTTAATTATATGGGAACTACTTACATTATACGTAATGTTAAAGTTGGTGGTTGGAAATTGTGTTACGTCACACCTTATCGGTATCGTGATTGTAATTTAAAGTTACCTGTACCATTCTCAGCTAGGCGTTATTTATTTCAGCTCGATACACTTACAATTGTTAGTGAAACGGGGATATTGAAATCTAATGATATGCCAAGTTGACGGCAACAAGCTGGATCACGTGATACGTTATCATAGTTTGACTGAACTTGCATACTGCGCCTGTCATGATGAGCAAATCAACGTTTATTACATTCCGATAACTTAATTAGAGTGCAAGAGATTTCAGTGTATTTCAATCAATATGTATGACGTTATATCATTACATTTGTGATTGCCCACACTGAGAGAAATTTTAAGCTAAATTTAATCGTAAACTACAACTGATTTGTGGACAGCTGGACGAAAGTAGAATTTAACATTTCGCTTCATGTTAAGTTTGTAATGGTTGTTTTACAGTACAGTACGAAACCAAATAATGACGTCATAACGAAGAAGCAAGTATGCATTATGTAATGTGTTTTTCTCATTACTCCTTATGGAAATAACACAAGCACAATGTTATATTGTCATTATGACACGCAATGATCCCAGTACAGTAATGATGATCTAGCAGTACGTAATGTTGAATTATCCGTATGCAGGAAAATTTACCCTTCACCCTAACAGTATCTAATGTAATATTATCCTTATACCATGTACTTCTACCATTACGAGCATGGGAATTTTACAGTACGTAATGTTATATTAACCGTATGTAATAAAACGTAGAAACGTGTTGACCGTCAAGAAACGTTAACGGAAAGTTTTAAACTGTCTATAGTTTTGGCAAGTCTGGTAAAAGCAAAAGTTTCAATATGAGTAAAAGGGATACTGTCAGTGATTCCTTCAGCCCCCGTCTCCTGTAGAGGCGTGTCACCTCCAAATCCTCGAGAGTACCCATCCGACCTTGAAATTTTTGCGGTAAAAAATCGATATAAATCATGCAACACTACAATTAAACTCTGCCAATTTTGACTTTACACCCCCCGAAAGTGAAAATCTGGCGAAATCCTTGCATACTGCCGAGAACAGATAATAGTTCATACGAAAAAAAAAATGATACAAGCAATAAAATGATAATGGACAACTACTTGCTATTGAAACGAATATTGCTACATTGAAAGATTTATGCTTTTACAAGACTTGCCATTTAAAATAGACAGTTTAAAATTTTTCGTTAAGAGTTATATCTTGATAGTTAAAACGTTTCTACTTACTAAGAAAACTGGTAGATATTCTTCAAATTTCCGCACGGTTAATATACTAACTGTTTCGTCATCAATATTGGGATTTAATAAAGGATTTTTGTATTTATTTTAATGAGAACTCTCGTTTGAAGTAGCAGTTGCTTGCCACAACTGACAAGACAATGGCATAAACGAAGCGAATGCCACCACTGTTGAACGATGAAGCCAGAGCCCAGATCTTTTCGGCGTATAGAAAGACAACGTAACAGCTTGTATAGAAAATGCCACTAAGCATGTTATGATGTCCTTACACCTTCAAAACAGACATTATAGTAATGATATTTTAACATTACATTTTCTCCTGCGAAATGTAAAAATATGCATGCATAATGCTCATTTACCACTAATGCTTTCATGTTTAAAAAAAAACGTATCCTAAGTAGTTTTTCTCTGTCTTCGGATAATTTGCCAGCTTGTAATGTTATTTCAGCTAGTTCGATAATTGAGAATGACGTCTTCATATTTTCTTCCATTACGGTACTCGTCAAATTACATTACGGATATAAATGAATCCACCCTCAACGCTAATTCACATGTACTACTGTATAATCATTTTTCACACGAAGCGAAATGTTGTTTTCTATAAACGACTCAGGAGCTCATTCAATTACCCCGTAGTTTACATCCAGAATACGGTTAAATACAACATTCTTCATGATTTTTCGGTTTTTATATGCTATTCCTACTGAAAAATCTTGTCTGTTTTTTCTCAGTGCATTGAGCACGTTAGACTCTAATACATATACATCTACTTTACTTGTCGCCCTGACTTCTGTGCACGGTATAATGAGGAAATTACATACACAAACACACATAGAAACATACAAAACACACATATACATACATGCATTTGTTATCTCATATGATATCGTTATTAAGGGTATGATGTCAGATGACCACCGAAACAATGTGTATTACGTGATACCTTATCGATAGTTTGATTATAATCGCACTCTTCGTCTGCCATCCTCAACCAATAGTCGTTTATTCTACTCCGATAGTTCAATTAGAACAGCAGATATTTAATGCATATTTCTCAGTATGTGTGTTGTGAGGGAGTATCGTTATTATGAAAACGGTATATCCTTTAATGTTCTAATTCTCTTAAAGCCTTAACGGGACTTTCTTACATCGTTATGTGAAGTTTGACTACAATCGGATCATTGATTCCTAAGTCATGGGCGAA
Source organism: Lepisma saccharinum (assembly GCA_022664845.1). Lineage (NCBI taxonomy): Eukaryota > Metazoa > Arthropoda > Insecta > Zygentoma > Lepismatidae > Lepisma > Lepisma saccharinum. The sequence continues at coordinate 31,253 of JAGDQP010011912.1, forward strand.
TATGTATTTAACAATTCAGTGTCGTTACCATGGAAAAATAGTTTGACATTCTGATATGGTTCATGTCTTAAGGGATGAGTCCTATACAATCATACTAAGTATGAAGAAAATTAGTGTAGACGTTCTCACACGAGGCATGAATGTAAGTTTTAGTAATTGAGTCTCGTTACCATGGAGACATACAAATTTTCGTTAACATCTTGATCTACAAAAACCTTTTTCACCGCAACCACTATCAATGAACAAAAATTGGTGTTCATCGGTCCAGAAACCTAAAAGGAGTTTAATTACAAAAAGGGTATAACAGCTTCGCTCTCTATTGCTTGCTCATCTCAACTATTGTGGTGGGGAATTGTAAATTTCATTCACCATAGAACGTGATACGTAATCTATAGACAAGATGAAGACAGGTATGCTGAGTAATCCGCTGTTCAGTCAGGTAAATTTATGCTATTATCAGAAGTCAGTGAGTGACGACGACTGGAGAAAGAAAATTCTGAATATTTCTAGGAAAATGAACGGGCAAGTGGACAAAGAAAGATAAGAAGCTTTGGAACCTTGGAAGACATGAAGATCTCTTTCCGTTAATCTAGCGTTCGATACAACTCCAAAAGCAGTAGAACTTACTGCTAGTATATATACATGTATATAAATGTATTGCCTAGTATGTATATAAATGCATTGCCTTTGCAAAAGACAAGAACTGAAACAATTAACAACGGAACTAGTGTTTACATTGCCAAAAGGAAGATGCTGTAATAAAGCAATTCTGAAACATATAACTGTAACAGCCTAGTTGCTGTTCCATTTTTATATTTATTTTCTCCTCTTTTATTTTCTTAGTCTCTGTTTTGTTTCCTTTCTGTGTGTTCTCTTTAGCTCATTCTCTTTGGTTGGTTTTAGACTCTTTGAGCGTGTTTCTTTTGGATTTTTGCTTTCGATTTTAATCGTTATCCATCTAGGTTTTCGTTAGTCACGCAGCAATGACTTGGATCTAACGCTTGTTTTTGATTGGACCCTAGTCAATGCTTCGTGACTTGTTTTTTGCTGATTGGTGTGAATCAACCTTCTTCTCCGTTTGCTGGGAGAACTGCTCTCCCACACCATGTTAGTTTAGTTCCAATTTTAATGACGAGACGGGTGGATGTATGGGCTTTCCGTCATCTGTACTTCCTAAGCCCTGTCTACGAGAGGTAGATATAAACACCAAATTTAGTGTAATTTTCGATTTCGACTAATTTCGTCCGTTCCGGAAAATTATATTAAATCTTACTAAGAAGAATTAGAACCGATATAAGTGCTATCAGGACTTTTTAGCGTCGACATTATTTCGGAATTTCAACTCATTAAAATTTATTAATTTTGTCTTGAGATTATTTATCAAAATGTACAATATGTTCTAAATTTCAGTATGGGGCCGCTATTAACCGAATTCTTCCATTACAAGTACTGGTTCGTTAGATTTTAATAATCATATGCCAATTTCTCGTCTCCAGTTTCCAAATCTATTCGAAATTCCCAGTTAGCCATATTTGACAGCTACCGCTTGTGTTCATTACCTGATCAAATTAGCAACATGTCTGTTGGACTATTTTTGCGTACCGTTTCGATGTTAACAGTAAATTTAATATTATTCGACATGGTTCGATAATTTTGGTTTCAATTCCAGCCACTATTCTCCGATGAAAAAGTCATATTTTATAATATTATTTTGTATTTTCAAGATTTATTCAGAATGTCTTTTGTATAAGGTAGTAATCATCTGTAATGACGTCACTCAATTAATAGTGCTAAATTGATTCTTTCTTTACCATGTATTTTGTAGTAAAACCTCTTTCGTGTAAGTAATACTGTGACAAAACTTTTCTAAATCATACAACAATGTTTTGGGCACAATTTGTGAAAATATCAACAAAATTTATTAATTATTATAGAAATTATGAACATTTATATGTGACTACGTAACTTTCAGATCTGCTTAATTAATTCAATGTATACCAGCGATTCAAATTTGTTTGTTCCTACAACTCAACAGTAATTCTGTTCAGATTCTTATTAAACTATCATATCCGAAAGCGTGATATGTACATTCAAAGTAATAAATTGAAATTCTGAAATTTTTTATATTTCTTCGAACAATCTTGAGTTTATGTTCAGTGAACGTAGTGTAGAAACCTCTCAGTTAACCAGGTACGATCTACGGCATTAGTTGATAATCCTCTTACAGTATGTAGTAATATTTATAATGTGCAGTGAGTTATTTAATGTTTGACTTGATATTCATTGGAAATTAACTACTAATCGTTACGTGAAGTTGACAGCAATTGATACAAATTATTTTTGTGTTTCGGTAAATCTATCGTATTGAGTGATGTGATTTTAATTAGATTAGATCGGTTCATAAATCCGTAGACCAGTGGTAGGATTCTTTCGCCAGCTGAGAAGTGATAACTTGGGAAAGGAACTATATATTGAATTTCTGGTTACTTCTGCGTTGAAATATGAAGTGACTCCAGCATGTGATTTGTGTGAATAAATATTATTTGCGTTTGTGCGTTATGACACTACGTTTGGATTGAGTTGCGACCGTCATTCGTTTGTGTTCGTTCGTCTTTATTTCAGGAATTGCGATTCCAGACTACAGGTGTGGGCCCTACTAAGGTAAAGGTAAGACATGGTCTTTTGCCACCCTGTAGACTTCGAAGTGAGTAAAGACACAGTATGAGTCACATATGAGTCGTTATGCGTATCATCGTTTGAGATTAATTCCCAAGTAAAGATTTGCGTTTTCTTTCTTAATCTGTCGCTAATCTGAACCAGCTGGTACTTCGGAGTATGAACTGACGATCTAATTAAAAGATTGGAGTTGTCGTCTTACCGGTATTTCCTCCTTCGATTTTTTTTTTTTACAGCGATCACAAGGATCTGGAATCCTCTTTCCCAGATATTCTTAAATCTGGAAGGAATTTCTGCGCCGCTCTGCTGGGATGTAGAAAATGTTGGAGCCAGAGGTTAGGTTAGATGCGTTGCGTGGGTACTCTAGGCTTCTGCGACCCTATTTGTCTGTGTGATCCTCTTTTGGGATCATTAGGTTGGGGACGTTACATAACAATACTCTTTTATGGATTCAAATACCGTACGTGCGTAAAGGCGTGTATATATTTGGAAACAAAACCTCTGGTTGTACATAACTTCCTTTGCTTGGAAAAGTAAAGATATTTATTTAAAATTAATCCTAAATGTTATTCGCGTTTTGAAATCAATGAACCACCACTACTGGAAATACAGCACTCCTGCCACAAGAACAAACAAATATTCGTAAGAACTTAAATCCGTTGACTCTGACTCCAATTTAATTACTTTTTATCAAGTGTATAGGACAATGCTCTGCCTATGAGTCAATAACTGCAACCATATCTAAGCACTCTGGATGGGTATTGGTCGTGCGCAAATTATACAAGGAGGAAACAAATTTGACGTCTTCACTTTAAATACATAAAAATATATTTTGTTATGAGATTATCAAGAAACAAAAGTATAGTATACAAGAGTATTACACAACGCATCTCGTTCAGTATTAGTTTAAAGTAAACATTTCCTTACGTCTAAGCGGATTTTGTTTTTGAAAACAATTTTTACTGACCACTCTGTTCTATTGAGACTTGACAACTCTGTTCTTTGGACCTTTGAAAAAAGAAACATCAAAGAGAGACGAAGTTGATTCTAGAAAATAAGAACAGCATAGCAAACAATTCATTTCACTGAAAACAGATGTCGCATCAGGATCCAAATTCATGAGCGAATCCTTATCGTGAAGACAGTAGACAGTAAACAAATAACTCCGCAAAGGAAGTTGATGAAATCCTTGTACCAGTCTTCTTTTGTTTGCCATTTCTTGTACCAAGATAGAAAAAGAAAATGAAACTAATTCAACAATTTTAGGGAGAGTCGTGTAGTAATAATCTTCGTCATTCCTTATCTCTCTCTTGTGCTTGGATCGTTTTCGACAATGGAGACAGAAGTAGATAAACGTCAGAGTTTCTTCCACCTTTCTCTTCAGAGGCTTCTCTTTTGAAGACTTTTTTCTTCCTTCAGTGGTAACAGGATGATTAATTACTGTTGGAACTTGAATACAGACTCATCTTAATGCAGTAGGAAGACCAGAAAGATAGGAAACAAGCGAAGAAAAGAAAACCAGGAAGGAAACAAGAAAGCGGACATTTTGTTTGGTTTTCTTCGGCACCATTTTGCAAATGATATTTTTTTTTAAAAAAAGTGTCACATATCCGTTTTCTGTTGTGCCTTTTCTTTTCATTTAAAAAATAAGTAATGCTGTCCATTGTTCAACAAACAAAATATAGTTTCTAGAAATATTTACTGTCTCTTTTGCATACTTTAACAAAGTCAACATATAGACCTTTTCTTTACATCGCCATTTTATTAGCCTAGAACGACGATGATTGTAATCTACACTTTATCCCGTTCACTCGGTCTTACTAATCTCTCTTTTCGGCTCCGACCGCTTGCTGATCATTTTGCCATTGTTTGTCTCCTTCATAGAAATTAGTTTCGAAACTATTTCTCGTCTCTGTGCACCATCTTGTTTCAAACAATAGCCTATTATGAAGTTCGCTCTGGAAGTAACTCAAGCTGTTAGGGAACTTTTAATAATTTGAAATTGTCTCAAAAGAACCGTAAGACCAATTTAGTAGAGATTATGTCATTTAGATTTTCTCATTGCGACTTAACATCAGCTCTATGTTCAGTGAATACGAAGCGTTAAGATCTTTAGAAAATCTAAGGCGATCAAAGAACTATTTATTGTTTAATATTTTGCTTTACTTACGTTAGATAAAAATGTTAGTAACATACTGTAGTTTAAAACATGTAAATGGAAAAGTAAGTACCAGTATTTCTTTCAGTAACTAAGATCTTTGATAAGATTTTTTAACGAATAAAAGCATAAAGAAATGACGATATACATTGTTCTTCGTAGCAAGGTGGTCGAATTAAAAACAATGTCTCAACAGGCTACAAGAAAATCGAATTAGGCTACAAGTATTCGACTTTTTCGAATATCGAATTAGATTTGGTTGAAAATTTTGAATAATAATATATGATAATTCTAAATATTCTAATAATCGTAAGTGTAGTTATAATGTTGTATTTTCATATCTACTTTTGGCATTGTTTCCTATTATTATTAATGAATAAAGTAAGTCACTGTCACACGTATGTTCACTGTATCTTACTTTGATGAGAAAAGACAGGGTACAACAACGATACATTAATGACAAACTGAAGAACACAATATGTATAGGTTATAAGTAACCAACACTGAATGACATCCGACATTTCAATCGCATCAATCCAATATATTCTGTTATACCTTTGGACAACCCAATGTACCCTCGCTTTTCATTCGGCGTTTAGGCATGAAAGTTAATATCAGGCTACTTTAGATACATCAGATTTGGATACAGTAATCAAATTGCTACCCCTCGTCAAATTACAAACACTGGCAGGTGTAGAACATGAGGAATAAGTGGAATGCAACCGGCAATTATATATCAAAATGAAAAAAAAACAACACACAAATCAGTTCCGTTCATTAATATAAAGCAAACTTAAGATAAATACTGTAGTGAAACTGGTTTATTTATCGCAAGCAACAGTACACTGCCGAAGAAGTTATTTCTGGTTATTTAATTTTGAATTCCGTAAGGAATAAAGATCAAGGATCAAGGAAATGTACCTGAAAAGTCAGGATCAAGGAAATATGGTCTACCTGAAAAGTCAAGTCCATGAGAAGCTCCTATGTCAATCACTATTGGCATTCAAATTTTCCTCGAAGTAATTTGTCTTATTTATTGTCGGAAGATAGATTCTACGATAACTATATATTCATAATAATAATTTATTATTTGACAGTATATAAAGTTGATGGATATAAAGGACTGTAACTCAATTATTTTCGTGTGTAGTGAATGCTAAGAACTTACCCTGAAGTATTTGCAGTATGTCTCAAGGAAATAAGTTTCTAAAGAATAATGAAGTCTTAACGTATTCTCCATATTTGGCGCTAAATCATTTAATATGTTTCATCATTAATTTATTAATAGACTTCGAGCCACAAGTAGTCACAAGATTCTCACAAACTGAGACAAAAAGTGAACAAATAAATAAATAAATAAAATAAATAACAAAGCTCACACACCCACACTACCTTCTCGACCTAACGCCACACATAGAAACATTAATGTTAATTGACTGAAATACAAATGAAAAATGAAACAGAGTATAAGAAAAAAGAATTTAATGTTCAGCCAACAAGAAAAAAATCATTTAATTATCTTTTTCTCTCTCTCTTTCTCTCGCTGAGCTTGTTTTCTCTCTCTTCTTCTCTTCGTCTTCCTTGCGGGGTGACAGAAAAATCTGTGTAAATATTGTGCTTGTGCCTCTCTGTCCTTATACATGATAGTAAGTATATATAAAAAAATGAAGTTAAACTAACTGGTTCGAACTACCTAACTCTACAACTGCCTGAATGCCTGAACAGCACAGGAAACAAACAACCCTATTAACTTCTTCTGGGAACTACTTGTTAAATATACATGAATCAAAATTAGTAACGTTTTGTTTCCATTTGTGTTTCTAGGCAACAATGTATCTAAGAAGAAGGGGTAACGATTTTGAAGCACTTAATTCACACTGAAATATCTCTTCAACACTATATATATATACACTCTCTCTTTCTCTCCCTCAACCCTGCTTAGTTGTTTATTTATGAGTGTTTGAATTATGTCTTTTGTAATGAACACAGTTGTACGTTTTTTTCTCTTGTTTTATTTAATGCTAAGTTACGTGCTATTATGATCTCCAAGCTATGGCAACTTCAGATATGTAACAAACAATATTTCTCTGTTTTCTCTCTCTCTCTCTCTCTCTCTCTCTTATATCTGTGTGTTTGTATGTCTCTCACGTAAACATACACGCGACAAAATTATTCTCATACTAAATTTACTATGCTTTGTTGTCTATCCTCAGAACAATGGTAAGAGTTTAAACTACAGTAGGGGCCCGATAATCCGAACCCCGCTAATCCGAAAATCTGGATAAAACGAACAGAGTCCAGGGAAATTATGCTAAATTAGTTTTAACTTTAACTCAAGAGAGGAAAAGAAAATAGTTTTTTTTAAAATGTAAAACGTGTATTTTGTATACAACGTACAAGAAAATGTACTCGAAGTACAGGGTACAATTTTGATTACGTACTGTAATTAAAGTACCGTACTGTTTGCAATAAATGGAATTCCAATATGACGTCATACGGATGTGTTTGGTTGACTAATTGAGACAACTTGTATTTTCATGTTTTTGGACTTCTTTTTCATAATAATTAATTTTGATTAACACCGTTTCTTGTTTTATAGCGTGAATGCAATGTTTACATTTTGTTGAATTATAAAGTATGGAACAGATGACAAAAGTGTATATGATGTGGACAGAAACGTCTTAATTATGGTAAAAGTATATTTAATACCTCTTGGAATTTTGTATGAACTCCAGAACGTTAAGGATGCTAAAAGGTATGTGATTTAACTATTGCTATTGTCATTAATGGATGATATATGTTATGTCTTGGTTGTTGGAATCTTGTCACTTGTGGATGAGACCTATAGCTCTCAAAGAATTGATGTTGGTCTTTGTTAAGATCAGTTTTAATAAAGTTAATCATTATTCTGAAAATTTTGATTACTGGTACTGTTACACTATAAGGAGTACTTTTGGTATATAGATATTCGACTGCTTTACTGGAACCAGCAGCTTCAGTTTACTTTAATTGGCGCAGTAAATATGGCATCCTTAAGTGTAACTTCACTGTCCAATTTCGAGAAATTTGACGAAGACACTATGAATATTGAGATATATCTTGAGCAGTTCAATTTATACTGTGAAGTGTACGAGATAACTGCCAAGAAAAAAGTAATGTTATTTATATCATCGATTGGCCATTCATGATACTCGAAATCAAGAGATTTATGTGCACAAAAATTGGTAAAAGATCAGTCTTTTGACGTAATTTCGTCTAAGTTATTGCAACACTTCAAATCTAGCACAAACATAGTGGTCGAACGGTACAAAGTTTATTTTATCAGACAGTCGGAATTTCAATCTGTTAATGACTTCATAATGGCTTTAAAGAAACAGGTAATTCGATGTAATTTTGGAGATTCATTAGATGATATGCTTCGCGACCAAATAGTCATTGGAGTTCATGAAGAGTGCACTCGCAAACGTGTGTTAGCAAATGCAAAACTTGACTTACAAAAAGCTATCGATGTTGTACAAATGGATGAACAGATAGAACGAGATTCAAAGTCATTATATTCCAAAAACAGTCTTGTGAACGATTTTGTTTTTCAATTAAAGACCAATTACGCTCAAAGTAAACACAAACGTGATTATGATCCAAACCGTTTCTTTTTCTAGTACGAGCCGTATATGTTATCGCTGTGGTTTAACATACTTGGAGGCTAACAATTACCCTGCTAGAAAATCGCAATGCCGATCGTGTCACCGTCAAGTTCACTGGGTTAATGTGTGCTATAATAGAAATCAGTCACTTAAATCTAGTCCTACACGTGATTTTCAGTCAACCGACTCAGGAATACAAACTGCTCCGAATGTTCTATTTTTGTTAAGGATTTTTTGTATCAATAATTCCTGAAGTCGATCAAATTGAGGATGAAGAAATTTTCTTTGTACCTTTTCTTAACGGTGATAAGCTAAAATGTTCCGCTCAAACCGGTCTGGTTATGAATATGCTATCACTTTCTATGTTAGCCATGTTGAATCTTATCAGTTTTTTTCCGACCGGAACAAACAAAAATAACTTTAATAAATAATACAACTCTGGATATAATAGGTACACTAAATGTGTCGTTAACCTTACATGACATTACTCGCTCTGTCCAATTTTACATTTTGGCTATAGACAAACCTATTACAATTGTTGGTAGAGATACTTTAAAAGAATTCTTCCCAAACTGGAGTAGTATTTTTTCTCGTACAACTAAGGATGTCAATACGAAAACTGAGTTATCTGATATAGTTACAATAAATAATAGTACTATTCTATATTCGGAATCTAATGGAAATGTTACTTCATTTCAAAATATTACTTTGCATAATTTTGATGAAACAAGCCAACAGCTTCAGGCTATGTACTATGATAGTCAGAAACAATTACTTCTTGTTTGTCATGTCTACTGTTCCTAAGACCTTGGATAAGCTTATGGCAAAAGTTACAGCTATCGAAAATGTTATTAATGCATGGTCAACTGCTCAAGTTCAATTAGAATCACAATTGGTTTCTGAGTCACTTAACGAATCGGAATTAGTAACTGACTCTTCTAATTTGCAATCTAATTCTATTCTTCCAAATAATACTGATTTGAGTGAAGTAGATGTAAGCAAGCCCCATCGTACTTCTAAGGCCAATAAAAAATAACCGTAACAAAGGTATTTCGAAAACATCTTTTGACCTAGAAGAATTAGAACAGGACTATGAATTACGCAACTAGGTCAACGATCATGGACTAACACATACAATTGCCAGTCCTAATTTTGATAAGCAAAAATAACTTACAAAGAATGATTAAGGAGGTTAAATTTTCTCAAGCGATAAGTTTACTCAAGTTAATGTGACATATACATGTTTTCACAGGTTGGTCTATATTGATACTTTCTGTTGGTAATGTCACAGGATACGAATATGGTGATTAGTTTGGTTTATGACAATTAATTTATTTAAAGTTTCAATTAAGATAAAACGCTGCTTTTTAGATATCACCTATTATACGAAACGTTCAATTTTATGAGTACATAGCGTATGGTGGCTATTTAATTGGTTAAATAAGTTGCAACGAAGCTTAGATCAATGCTATTAATCAAGTTGTTTTTTTATGAACTCAATATGGTGAACAATATGATTTTAAATAACTACATCATGGTGTTCTTTAATTTTAACTGAAGATAATTAATAGTATTTTGATTAAATTGCCGCCTTTTCAACTGGTGGAAAAGTATTATTGTTGATTATGAATCATGAAAGGAAAAATAGGCGTGACCTTTATGAAGAACATAAGAGGTGCTACATCTGGGTTATATAATGGATGTTTAGTGTGGATTTTAACAACTGATACTTCACTGCTTTTATTTGTGTTTTTTTAAGAAATTGGTAAATGATTTTCTTCATTTTGTGCACCCCTATCTTTTATTTTGTGCGAAAGGGGTGAATTGCAATAAATGGAACTACAATATGATGTCATAAAATTTGTATTTTCATGTTTTTGGACTTCTTTTTCATAATAATTGATTTTAATTAACACCGTTTCTTGTTTTATAGCGTGAAGGCAATGTTTATATTGTTGAATTATAAAGTATGGAACAGATGACAAAAGTGTATATGATGTGGACAGAAACATCTTAATTATGGTAAAAGTATATTTGAGTACCTCTTGGAATTTTGTATGAACTCCAGAACGTTAAGGATGCTAAAAGGTATGAGATTTAACTATTGCTATTGTCATTAATGGATGATATATGTTATGTCTTGGTTGGTGGAATCTTGTCACTTGTGGATAAAACCTATAGCTCTCAAAGAATTGATGTTGGTCGTTGTTAAGATCAGTTTTAATAAAGTTAATCATTATCCTGGACATTTTGATTATTGGTACTGTTACACTATAAGGAGTAGTTTTGGTATATAGATATTCGACTGCTTTACTGGAACTAGCATATTGAGTTTACTTTACTGTTCATTATAAAAACCTCAAGGACATGGGCCTACTAAAAAGTGTAGGTCCGGATATTTCGAACTTTTGCTAATCCGAACATGGCATAGTCCCAATTAGTTCGGATTAGCTGGACTCTAGTGTACTTGTAATTTAATCTCACATCACACGTAATATACTTCAGAACTGCTTTAGTAAAATAGATGGCTTACAATGTATCACGTTCCAGTTATAGTGAAATATACACTGTAATGTTGTACTCAGTGCACTGTATGTTGCTATTATTACCTTCCATTGTATAACGTATTATACAGGATGTTTCTAAACTTAATTAAAGATTAGGACATTTAAATATTCTAATTATGAATATATACATACACTTCTAGAGCGACAGCCCGTGGAGATTGAAGGTCTGACAAACGACGTTTTGGTGTGTGATGCGTGGTCAGTGTACCTACTTCTGTTGTCATGTATTGTAGCTTCAAAGTGTATGGTGAGACTTGGAGCTCGGGCCTTGAAGTCACTTCAGCTTGGCAGATTCTCTCTGTTCTTACAGAATGTCTTCTCATATACGTGCTGCTCGCATGAGGAGTGTTGTGGGTCAACGTTCACTGTATGTAACCCGTATCTGTATATCTGTGTGGCTGTAGGCTGTGTGTGAAATCTGCTTGTGTTAATTGTTAAATGAAAAACTTTGTTAAACTTAAATTTTGTATGGGCCATTCTAGTAACTTTTGACTTAGGCCCGTCACGATTATTCGTCACGTTCTAGTTAAAATCCGCAATCACAAACATCCATGTCCCGGACGGGGTTCGAACCCAGGACCTTCGAGTCGCTCTGTTAGCGCCCTAGATTGTCTTAAATGTTGTATGAAAATTTTCGCTCTCTTATATTCGATTAATGGTGGGTTTTGTGGCATTTCCATACACTAGTCTTCTCTGTCATTCTGTTTATACTCTTTTCCGAAAGTCTTGGATTAGTAGTTTGTTCAGTTTGTTCTTATACACATGTGTAGTTGAGATAGTAGTTTACTGAGAAGCTTTTTTCACATTCTGTTCCTCTTTTGAACTTCTGGACTACTGGTTCCAAATGTTTATTTATTTGTTTGTGCATCTTCAACAGAGATGTTCATTTCCAGACGAAGAAGGCACATACAGTTTAATATTACCCTACAAGGTACTGTATTACAAAAATAAATTAAAGGTAGAAATAAGAATATAGATATATTTTGTTTTTCCCTGTTTTGGTTTCAGAACTTGCTTATTCCAGTTGACTAGAATGATCTTTTATTACTGTTCGTAGCATTTTTTTCATGCATCCTCTAACCATCAATGCCTTTCCCATTTCTTTTAGTCTCTTACCTAATCTATTTATTGTCCCTTATTGTTTTCAAACGTAACGACTGTCTTTTGATCAGTGACCTTTTAGGGTAGTTGAGTGTGCCGAGTCCGTATGTAAACATTCATGTCTTCTGGTTTGTTTACTATATACGCCTATTTGGGCTCTTATTTGGCGTTGCGTTTGAGAATTTAAACTTGGTTTGTCTCGATCGAATGTGAAGTAAAGTCCTCCTACGTTCTTACGTAATTGGTTTATGTAGGTTTTGTTAGTTGCTCTTCCGTCCCAGGGAATATTGCTAGGTCGCCGTCGATGAAGAAGTATTGACTAAAATTATTTGATGCTAAGGCTGTGATCTGCACATCCTTTTCAGTTGAAAAGAAACAATTTAAAACGAACGTTATTTTTTAGAAACTTCAATTTGATGTGCCTTGGAACTACTCGGTAATGTAGATTTTTGGTAGATAAATTCAGATTCTACAGCACACAAACTAGAAGAATCACCTATTTCTAGTTTCATGCCAGATGAAATCCAATATTTCTTGTTCGGAGCAATTTCTAACATTACCTCTCTCGACCTTTCTTTTTGTAGTTTTAGAGCTAATAGTTCTAGTAATGTAACAAGCTAGGCTAAGACTTCAATACCTTCTGTACTACTTAGATAGATGTTTATAATAGAAATTATATTGTAACTATGCACTATTACACTTGTCTTCTCAACTGTATTCCATTCAGTAACTCTTCAGTGAACAAAAAAGGAATATAAAATTTTCTTTAAAATATTCAATAACTTAGATACATCGATATGTAAGGAACGAATGGATAAACAACAACTTAACAGAGTAAAATTTGCGTTTCGTTCTACTTTCGAACATTATTTGAAACTTGTCTTTTAAAATAAAATCTAGGAAAGTTATAATACTATGAAATTAAACAAAATTTTGAATGAATATGCAAACATACATGAAAGGTAGTTTTAAATATTTGTTCGTATTTTCAAAAAATAAATGCATCAAAAGACTTCATTTGTATGGATTAGAAGAGAATCGCATGGAGAAGAAAAATATAGACCCTGTTTCCAGAGATAAAGAGAGACAGAGAATACTCAATAAAACATCAAATGGGAAGCTTAACAGAAGTGGAATAGTCGAAGGGGGGAGAGCAGAGGCTGGAAGGCACACGACAATCAATTTCAGCCGATGGATGATGCTACCCCAGTTTCGTCAGCATTGGCAATACTATGGAGGGAAATAGAAGTCTGTAGTGTAGGGTTCGAGGAGGGTTAGAGAGAGAGAGAGAGAGAGAGAGTTTTTCGAATGCGGCAATGGGGGAGGGGGTGAGATGGAGAATCGGTAGCGTGGGTGGGGGGGAGAGAAGACCTTGCACAGCAGCCTCTGCAGGCCGGCTTTCGGAGATGACAGATGAGTCTCGGGAATCCGACATAGGAGTGGGGGAGGATCATGGCGACAATTTGGGAGGAAATGTGAAGCCGCATTGTTATCCGGAACGCTGCTAATTGGTCCCATTGTTGCGGACCTGCCATCGTTTGTCAAACCAAAAAAGCTTCATTGGTTGTTGACATTAAAACGTCCCGGAAAATGCCTGGTCTACATCTAAAGGCAAGGAAGATGCTTACGTATATGTGTGTGTGTGAATTTGCATATCCCCTGACAAAATTTGTGTTTATATTTACATCGATGTTTGAGTGTGTATTATGTACATTTCCCTGACATGAAGTAGAACTTTGCATATGAATGGGTATTGTATAAATAAACAAATCGAAACCTTAATCAGATATATTCGTATAATGTACGAGACAAACCTTGTGGACTGAATATCTACAGATAAATTTGATGAACTTATGCAATAAGGAAGCAAGCTTCACGAAAAGAAACTGACTTGCCATCAACTTAATCAGAACATTACCGCTCTGTCTACACTATTCTTGTATCCTCAACACTCTATGAATAAACCATAGATATCTTCTTTCTCTGCAACTAACGTACTTATCAAACCTTGACGCAGAATTATTAGGCCAGCACACGGTTGCTAGAATGGATTATTCCAGATCTTAGATATCAGATGGTTGAAAATTTTATATCGTGCAGAGGATCAAAATTTTTTATCAGTGTCAATAAAATAGAAGCCCACCAGTTGGTTGAAGACTTTATGGCATACAGAAAACAACATTTATTTTTTAAAAAATCCGTGACATGAACGTGCTCGATACCCTCTGGACAATTATGTTCAATTCCCTGGAAAATATTTTAATTGATTGGTCTGTCCAGTAGCTTGAACGTCTTGCCCCGAGTAACCCAGAGTTACCCTATATATTATTATTATTATATTTTCTTACTCTCGGGCTATGGGGGTAGAATTTGGTTTTAAGCTGAAAGGCAAGATAGGATTAGTACGAAGTGACCAACCCGGGGTACACATAAATATTTGCATATACAGTGTATATGTATATGTGGCCCGCCTCCTGACAAAGGAGACTGAGGGATGTATGTAAAAGGACAATGTAGGCAAAGTGGAAACAAGACAACACAATAAAGCAAAGAAAATGGTTCTCTTTAGCACCCAGTTCTGGAGCCCCTTTCACTTCGGGAGTTCCAGAATAACGAACTACTACATACGGCTACGCTGTTTATATAGGTACATAGACATAGATTTCATAAATAAGCTAGACTCACTTCCAAAGAGGTTTAACATGTTTCGAAAAAAAATATTCACTATATATTTTAAAAGTCTTTCGTAATATACTTATTAATTAGAATGTCTAAGGTTGTTATAGTATGTTTCGAAAGTATTTATTTAATATAATATTCAATAAGCAAATTTAGATATCTCAAAGATTTTTATATGGCATAAACTTCGTCTGATAATCTCATAGGTACATTAAGCATTGCAAATTCCAAAGAATGATTTTACGAATGAGCTGGGGAGGTCATATATGTCTCGTGCCGAAATATAGGCATCTCGCAGGATGCGAGGTGATGTTACAAATGAAATCGTAAATTTGAATTACAACTAACTAACTCTATGGCTAAGGGAACTCGCAAATTCATCGCCCCAGTAACAAACGTTCGCCGTTTGATTCTATCCTGGGCAACATCAAGCCAGTTTTCATCACAAACACCTATTACTTCTCGAAGACCTCTCCTAATATTGTCCTCCCAACGACGTCTCGGTCTTCCCAATGATCTCTTTCCATCCGGCCTTCCAGCCAGGATAGAATATAATCTTCGTTTCTCCCCCATCCGAGCTACATGGCCTGCCCACCTTAGTCGTCGCGATTTCATTATTTTTACAACATCAGGTGAATCGTACAGTCCGTGGAGCTCTTCATTATGCAGTCTAGTCCATTCTCCAGTCATCTCGTTCCGTTTCGAGCCTCTCTCTCAAAGCCTTATTTTCAAACACACGTAATCTATGTTCATCTGCTAGGGTCGTACTCCAACTTTCGCAACCATAAAGTTTTACCGGCAGAATAACCGTTCTGTATATTTTTAACTTCAATTTTATTGATATTAATCGCGATGTTAGAAGTTTCTGGACTGAATAGAAACATACGTTGCCTGATACTAAGCGACTTTTTATTTCTTCCGTGACCTCATTTTTGCTTGTTACGTATGGTCCTAAGTATTTAAATTTGTTTACTTTCTCTATTACCTCAACCCTAATTCTTATGTTTTATTTCCTTCATTCCCTGTGTTTCGGCTTATTATCATGCATTTTGTTTGATCTCTGTTTCTGTTCACCTATAGACCTATCTCATCGAACGCTTCTACTAAGACATCGGTGTTACTTTGTAGTGCATCTATATATTTCCCTATTAAATCTACATCATCCGCGTATACGGACAGTTGATCAATGATAGTCCCTTTTTGTACCATTTAATTTTTAAAATCGCATATTCTAACACAAAGTTAAATAGTAGTGGTGATAAGGTATCATCTTGTATCAATCCGCTGCGAATCTTGAAACTATCTGACATATTATTATGTATCCGTACTCTGCTTATGGGGTCGCTGAAACATATCTTCACTAGTTGAACAAGTTTTTTTTTTGGAATTCCAAATCGTATCAGGATACTGTATAACTTTTCCCTTCTGATAGAATCATATGCTTTCTTAAAATCAATAAACAGCTGATGAACCGTCGCATTGTATTCCCATTTCTTCTCCAAAATTTGTCTCAAGGCGAAAATCTGCTCCAACGTGGATCTATTTCTTCTAAATCCACATTGGTGATCTCCAATTATTTCATCTTCGTATACACTTAGGCGTGTTAACAGAATATTACTTAATATCTTGTAACAGGTTTGAAGTAACGAGATTCTGCGGTATTTATTATAGTCCAATTTATCCCCTTTTTTGTAAATCGGAACTATTATTGAGGTTTTCCATTCCATTGGGAGCTCCTCGTTTCTCCATATAGCACATACCAATTTATGTAGTTCCTTGATTACATCAATCTTAATAAAATAATAGTGTGTGAAATGCGTTAAATCAATAGAAATTATAGTTCATATGTTATGTGGAAATATGATTTAAGAATTTAGTTGTGCTACCATAGAAATTATAATTGACTAATATTTAATTTGAGCAAAACATTAAAAGTACCCTCCTGTCACCAGGTCAACTTTAGTTGGAAACGGTGATAATTACAAGCTCCTTTGAATCTCATTACCACGAAAAAAGTACTCAGGTTAATATTTTAATATGCTTCTGTTACTTCCCTGCTTCACCTAAAGATGTCACGCCAACTTTAGTGCATATTGTTCCAATGGTGAATACTTTTTAAACTTGCAAACAAACCACCAAACACACGCTGAGCCTTACATGTATAAATTTTCCGCACGTCGAAAAAAAGATAATAAATTTAGATATAAGCATCAATCAAGAGATAGCATTTGCGTGCTATATAATTCGTGCCTCGCTCTGGCATGTTTTTATTATATTTACAAAGAAGTTCTCACTTATTTACAAACGCAGCTCAAAGGAAAGGAAGAAAAGAACAAAATAAATGCAAGCTTGATTTTTATTCTTCATAAAGCTGCCATGTCATGCGTGACTCCCTTTCATATCAATTCAACTACACGTCAATTGATGTACTGACAGCACAAAATTAATGACTTGAATGGATCAAATGAATGCTTTAATTTTTAATTTTGTTACGTGTTCGAGGCAATTTGTATAACACAGATTCTCTATTTGTTTACTTAATTGGCTACGTTCTTCTATGTTAATTTTTGCCTCTCTCTCTGCGTGTGTCTCTCTCACGCACTCTCTGACAAACAAACAAACAAAAAAACAACACTTTTTTTGTAAGTCAATGTGCTTGCTGATAATTTACAGTCACAAATTTGTTCACAGAATGCATTTGATGTACAATAGTTAAAGACTATGTGCAGGTGGTACATGTCTAGAGTCCATATGATTTTTTTCCGAATAAAATTCTGACGATAACACTTGCCGTCTTTTCTTCTTAACGCTTGTTTGCGCAGCTTATTTGCTTGAGTGTAACACTCAGGATCAGATTTGAAATATAAAACAAGTGTCGTCCCGCTCAGCGTCGTAAATCCTGAGCATTGTTAGGGGGATCTTGGGTAAGAAATATTTTTTTATGAAAGGGTATTGCATAGTTATGTTAAGCTTGACGTTGACGTTAAAAACCCATAGAGTCTCAACTGCAATAAGTTAACTGGAGTGTGAAAGAAAGGAAATTGCTTGTGTATACAACATGTTTATTGACATTGATAATTATTTTATTTTTATTACATGATGTCGTCGCAGTGTGTTGGGCCAGCGAATAATGGGTAAGAGGGTAGCATATATCAAGAAGGTAATGACAACGTCAATGAGCTTAATCCAGATGATGATACCCATAGTACACGACGAAAGATAAGCAAACCAAAGACTACTAATGTAGTAATGCAAGGAGCTGTATGAGGAAAGTGGAGTGAACGACTTTACTCGTGTAAATTAAACTATGTCTGCAAATATGATGAAATTTATACAGAATTTATTTATACGACAAGCAGAAAAGACGGGAAAAAAGGAAAGGCAACGAGAGGAAAGGAGAAGGATAGAAAGGAAGAATTAGCTAACGAGAGGGAGATAAAATGGAAAGAAAAAGAAGAAAAGGAACGGAAGAAAGAAGAAAGATGGGGCACAATAGAACAAATAATGGATAAACTATCGGAAGGTAGTAAATTAATAAAAATAGGACTGGGAAAAGTATAATATCGAATGTGAAATGAAAAGGAGAGTAATTGTATAAGACAGAATATAGACACAATTAGACGTGATGTGCTAGAGAAGTACAAATAAGACTTTGAAGTACATATGTTAGAGGAAAAAGAAACTACAATGGAAAAGTCTGCTGAAAAGGTGGAATATGAACATACAGTAGATTATACAGAGAAAGAGAATCTTACATGAAGAAATTATGAAGCAACTAGATGTAAGATGCGACAAAAGTAAGACAGACCAATACAGTGACGCCATGTAATGATGCGTTAAAAGAGAAAGGAATAAAGGATTTGACTGAAGTTAATCAAGGTAAAATGGAAATAGATCATGAGGTAAGAAAATTCACATGGAGAGAAGAACAGAAAGAAGAAATAAGGAGAAGAGAAGAAAAGTTAATTAGAAGGCAGAAGGAATTCCAAATGAAACTACAATGTATTAAGAATTCTGGGACTAAAGTTGGACAAGTAATGAATAAAGGTGAGGATGATATGGTAGTGATAGAAAGTAAAGAAAAAGTAGAAATAAATGAACCTAAAGCAAATGGGACAGAGGAGAGTATGAAACTATGAATGAGATGGAAATAAAGGAGGAAAATGAGAGTTTAAGAGAAGATGTGCATAAAAGTGGTGACAGAAAAAATGAAATGACTTTTGACAAGGATAAAAAAACTGTTACGAAAGATACTCAAATGAACAAAAGAATATTACGAAATAACAAAAACAAAGTAGAGGAGTCAAAACCAGAAAGAAATGGAAAAGAGGAAAATTTGATGAGACAAATAATACTCGAGGAAGTATGGAAGTACAAGGAAGATATAAAATTAATAATAAAATAAGAGATATTTCAGGTAAATATATGAACGTTAATGAGATGTCAACATTGATTGGAGTAAAAGAAAAAATAAACACATTGGTGGTCATGGAAGTAAACAAAAAATAAACAGTATCGACAAAGTGTTAAAAAGAAAGTGAAAGATATACTTAATTATATTTCGACTAATCCATTAAATTTGGATTTTACTTAAAACAAAATTAACACAAGAAATAGGAATAGATGTAAAAATAAAATTATCAACCATATTTGTGTAATATTCCTGCTTACTTATTCAAAGATTTGGGAAAACAGTACCAGAGTGATATAGCGTACAAAAGAAAGGAATACATAACATTAAATAGTTACGAAAATACATGTATCTGTCTTGACGAGAATAGTAAGCAAGAAAACAAACTGGTTTTATCACGAATATATAAGAAATGGTATGAAAGGAAGAAGAAAATACGAAAGAAAGCATGGGAATCATGGGAGAAGAGAATTTTGACAAAAATAGAAGAAAGTAAAGATAATTTTGTTTTAAGAAATCTAATAGTAAAGGTAGTTATAAAGAAGTATAAGCTAATT
The DNA here is from genome assembly GCA_022664845.1 of Lepisma saccharinum. NCBI lineage: Eukaryota > Metazoa > Arthropoda > Insecta > Zygentoma > Lepismatidae > Lepisma > Lepisma saccharinum. Next base: position 51,046 of record JAGDQP010011912.1, read on the forward strand.
AGAAGTTACTGTTCTAAAGTTAAATTTATACGAAGATGTATCAAAAGGCCATAAAGAGATAATGTTTAGTAACTAGTGTTAAAAGAAATGTAATTAATTGGTCACCAAATACGATTTGATCATGTATAAATAAGATCATCAGGAATTCTTTAACAATATTTATAAACAATATTTATTGAACTTATTAGTATGATACAATTATGAAAACGATTACCCATATGATTTACTAATGAACATTTAACAATGAAGTGCGATGAAGAATGTTAAAAAAGGATACATTGTTATTAATATCTGATGATTTAAAACAATAATTAAAAAAAAGATGTATTGTTATTAATTATGAGGATTGAGAGGAATTATTTGAATAAGATAATGAATGAACTATACCAATGTTCAACTATCTAAAATGATGGTTAAATGTTATGTCTCAGTCCGTAGAGCATGAAACTATTAATCTCAAGGTAATATTATGGTAATTTGTGTTATTGTTTTTTTTAAATCATTTGTGACGTATAAATCAATTTTAATTTTTAAGTTCCAATTGTTAGTATTTATGTCAAATATTGTAAATATGTGTGAAATTCAAAACGCCACAAACTGAGACATAACATTTAACCATCATTTTAGATAGTTGAACATTGG